>APFE030177624.1:120168-130712 GCA_000404065.3 Pinus taeda
GTTTTCATTCATTATGGGATAAAAAAAAATATTAACTATAAAAATTAATTTACTTACATCATCAATGTTAAATAATTTAAATAGAAAAATTATTTTGAGTTTCTATCAATATTTTGAATAGAAACTAGGGTGAAATTTTTCAAAACCAAAGGTTTAGCAATATGTTTTCAAGTAAATTATAGATCAAAATTTTGGAGTGGAATATTTAAAAACAAAATTTTTAGAGGGAAAATTTTCAACGAAAGTTTTTGGGGGCAGTCTTTGGAGGGAAAATTTTCGGCGAAAAATTTTGGGGGAAAACTTTAGAGGGAAATTATTAATCTCTAAGTTATATATTGTCATTGGGAGAGAGTGCATTTGTATCATTCGACATCTTCTGGTTGAAGGTCATGGATTCTTCTGATAGTGAAGTTTTCTTTCTTTAGCATCGACATCTTCGTCATGTAACAACTCTATTCATTTTGATGAATGTAATAGGAATTCTTTCACTATGAATAGAGGGAAAAATTTTCCACTTGGTCTTAATCCTAAGGATGATGAGAGCAACATTGATGAAGGGTAGCAAAAAGAATTTTCTGCGAATAGATAGTCAATTTTTCCACTTCCTCCTAATCCTAAGGATTATGAGAGCACCATTGATGAAGGGGGGGATGAAGAATTTCCAGAGTCAAAGTTTCCACATAGTCCTAATGCTAAGGATTATCAGAGAAATGCTGATGAAGAGGGTGATGAAGAATTTCCCGAGTCAAAGTTTCCATTTCCTCCTAATCATAAGGATTATGAGAGAACCATGATGAAGGGGGGGATAAAGAATTTGCAGAGTCAAAGTTTCCACTTCCTCCTAGTCCTAAGGATTATGAGAGCACCACTGATGATGGGGGGATGAAGAATTTGCAAATTCAAAGTTTCCACATAGTCCTAATCCTAAGGATTATGAGAGTAGCAATGATGAAGGGGGGATAAAGAATTTGCAGAGTTAAAGATTACACATAGTATTAATCCTAAGGATTATGAGAGCAGCACTAATGAAGAGGGGATGAATAATTTGCAAAGTCAAAGTTTCCACATATTCTTAATCCTAAGGATTATGAGAGCACCAATAATGAAAGGAGGGATGAAGAATTTCCAGAGTCAAAGTTTCCACATATTCCTAATCCTAAGGATTATAAGAGCACCACTAATGAAGGGGAGGGCGAGGATGAACAATTTCCAGTAAATAGAGATTCAAAGTTTCCACTTAGTCCTAATCCTAATGATTATGAGAGCACCACTGCCACGGGGGAAGATGAATAATTTCCATTAAATAGAAATTCAGAGTTTCCACTTGTTCCTAATCCGAAGGATTATGAAACCACCATTGATCAAAGGGAGGATGAAGAATTTCGTGCAAATGATAATTTGGCTATGAATAGAGAGTCATATTTTCCACTTCGTCATAATCCTAAGGATTATGGGAGCACTAGTGATGAAGGGGAGGATGAAGAGTTTCTTGCAAATGATAATTTTAGAGGCACAAATGGCAATAATGAATTTTCTCTAAGTGAGTGTTTCAAAGGTAGTCGCGGTGATAATGAATTGAGTCCTCCAAGGGAGGTTTTCAAAAGCAGGGATGAAGATGATGAATAATTTCGTCTAAGTCAATATTTCAAAAGCGCAGATGTTGGCAGTGAAGAATTTCCTTCATGTGAGGATGGTAATGAATATTTTCCAAAAAATGATGGTGATGAATTTTCTAACTATCTTCATCAATATAATATTCCTCCTACTGATGATGAAAATGCTTCTGCAGATATCAACGAAATGAGGGAGACATTGCGAGAAAATATTGTATCTAGGAGTAGGAGTAGGCATTTTCATATCAATCCAAAATATTCTAGTTATACAAGGGTTAGGGCAGAATATCTCACAAGTAGAAGTTCTATCAGTGATCTGATGTAAAGTGAATGTTGTCAAAAGTATTGCTTGAAACATATGGATTTCAAGTTTCTTTGTAGCAAATTAAGAAATATTTGTCAATGAATAAAAACATGCAAAATTCATTTTTAGTGGGTTGCATGCAACCTACACTGTCAAGTTATGATTATCATATTGGGAATGTATTGATCTATAGAAAGGCTTTCAAAATGTTGCAATCAGTTGGTAATTTTCGTTTTTCAAGAATCCAAGAAAGACTTAAATTAGACCATACGTGTTATTCAGAAGTACATTATAAAAGAGAGGTTGGACCATCAACAATTACTGCAATGTCATGGATGAAAGACTTCTTTTCAAAGCATGGAGAGTGTATGCCAAATAAAGACACAATACATATTCTAGATAATTTCTCAAGACGAGAAATCTACAACTTATATAGAGAATATGCAGAAGGTGTTGAAGGAGATGGTATTTTTATTACATATTCATATTTTACAAGGATATGGAGGAATGAATTCAACAATGTTTGTATTCCTAAGAAGACAAGGATGGGGATTTGCAGTACATGTGCTTCTCTTAAATAAAAAAAAAGATAAATTTCAAGGGGTAGAAAGAGGTATGCGTTCATAACATTATTTTTAAAAATTGGATAGTTATCAACTATGAAAATATATTTATTAATAGATTTCTTTTATTTTATATGCATATTCCATTGTCAAAGCACTTCAAGAGCATCACAATCAACAAACAAGTGAAAGACAAAAGTTGTATAAACATAGAAAAAAGTGCTATGATAATCCAAATAAATATTTGGGTTTGATAATTGATGGTATGGACCAAAAGAAAACACTTCTACCACATTTTCTCCGAACACCAAAAAAATTACAGGAAGAAAATTTTATTTAGTTTCACTTGGTTGGTTGTGTTGCCTTTAATGGGAAGATGTTGCCAAGGGTTTACTTCATAGCTCCAAATATTCATAATGATACAAATCTTACTATAACTATAATCCATGATGTGCTTTCTCATTGGTCTAGTATTCTTCTTGAAGTTTTGTATTTGCAATTGGAAACACAAACCGTGAAAAATATAAATCAAGTTCTTTTGGATATCTAAACATGCTTGTTCAATTGGGAATTTTTAAAAAGGTAAAGGTTGGTTTCCTTCTTGTTGGGCATACTCATGACCATACTGATCAGATGTTTAGTCGTTTTTCAGTAACATTTAGGAGGAAGAATGTTGGGAGCCTTCGATCATTAATTGAATGTATTAAGAAAGCATATATTCTAGAGCCTATTTTTCATGTGCTAGAAGAAACTATTGACATGCGAAGGTTTATTTTGGGATCGCATGGTGATGAGAAATGCATTGAACAACTTAATGACATTATCTTCCAACATCAATTTTGTATCAAAACAATTGATGGAAAAACACTTATGTGAGGAAAGAAGTATTCAACTATTGCAAAATGGGGGTTGTCATCAGGGTTAGCATTTTTGAAGTTCATTCTCGATCATCCAATATTTGCATCAAAGATAAGATTATTACAATCAATTGGTGAACTCAATAATCCACAAAGGCATAACAGAAAGATAAATTACTCTGAATGTTTGGAAGAAATAAAAAAAAATATATTAGAGATACATATGACTACTTTGATGTTGTTGTTTTAGTTTGGTGGGAGTCTTTTTCAATGATAAAAGTGATATCATCTCAATATCAGGAAATGAATATACACTTTTGAAGACTGCATTTATTTGGCCTCAAAATATGCCAAATGAACATGAGGAAAGACACATTGTTGAAAAACAACAATCTCAAGGCATTATTAATTCTCAATAGGAAGAGGAAAGAGGAACCTATATTGGTTCTAGAAGATCACGTGCACAACTTGAAGCCATGGAAGACCTTTACAGGGGTTCTTTGCAGGATGTTAAGGAGGGTTGCATGATAGCAGTATTAGCAGATGGAGATCCACTTGGCTATCCATTTTTGTTTGCGAAGGCTATAAAATTCATTAAAGAAAATGAAGATATTACAATTGTTGACGTACATTGGTATGCCACAAATACCCACCCATTCAATGTTGTGTACAAGCCAAAGATGGTAGTTGATAAAAAAATTCACAAAAAGAGAAAAGGAAAGGGTACAAATATAAATCGTCGCCGCACAGACCTATTAAAATTGGAGAATGTTGACATACTTTTATATGAATTCAATTTAATAAAGAGAGGAACTCTTTACTTCAAGGCCATAGATATTTTGAATAAGTTGCTACCAGAAGGAATAGTGTTGAGATGGGAGCTGTTGAACCTAGTCGTAGATCTAGAAGACTTTTGAGACCTGAAATGGTGGGCATGCATGTTGACTTAGATGGAGCTCTAGTTGATGAAAGAGAAGAATATGGGTCATATTCATCTGCATCCAGTCATTCATCTGAAGATGTGGATTCTAATGGTGTGCAAGATCCTATGGATGATTTTGAATAAATTTCTAAGACATTTTATGTAAATGAAGTTTGCATGGTAACTTGAAATAAATATTTTGACTTACATATGATCTTACATTAAGTTATGTGTCATTTCTATGTTTGTTGGATTTAATGTTTTAATTAAAATAAATTCATGTCTTTAGAGATGTTTGCATGGTAACATGAAATAAATATTTTTGACTTCCATATGATCTTACATGAAGTTATGAGTCATTAAAATGTTTTTTGGATTATATGCTTTAATGTATGTGATATTCAATCTATGAAAGTTGATATTTTGATTAAAAGTAAATAAATATTAGAAATTAATGTTGATTTTTTAAATTATATAGTGATATTGCCATGATATTATTTATTGTTATCATTTGGTATAAGATAGTTTTAAAATTGTTGAAAATGTAATGCCTCATTAAAAATAACACTTCATTTTGATGGCTTATTTTTAGGTTTTTCTTATAATAGGATAAGTTGTCTTAGGCTAAAATTTCAAAAGAGCTATAGTTTTAGCCTTTGAAATAAAAATTACAATTGGAATAATGAATCTTTCATTTACTTGTTCATTTTAAAAAAATTCTTGAGTCATATAATTTTTCCATAATTTCATGGTTGAAATGTGTTACAAACTGAAGGTTTTTAATTACAAGGTTGAAAATTTGTCAAAATGTTAAGGTGTTTCTGAATTATGGTACTTTATCTTTAATGCTATGGTTGAAAACAATTACAATTTCAAGGTTTTTTAGAGTCAAGATATTTTATCTTTAAAAACATGGATGGAAATAGTTGAAATTATCAGGATTAGAGACAAGATATTTTATCTTTAACATCATGTCCGAGAATTGTTGGAATTGTATAGTTTTTCAAAGTCTGGATATTTTATCTTTACCTCCATTGCTAAATATTACTCTTGGAATAATGAATCTTTCATTTAATTGTTCATTTTTAAAAAGTGTTTTAGTCTTATAATTTTCCCATAATTTCATGGTTGCAATGTGTTACAAACTGAAGGTTTTTAATTACAATGTTGAAAATTTGTCAAAATGTTAAGGTGTTTTTGAATTATTATATTTTATCTTTAATGCCATGGTTGAAAGCAATTAGAATTTCAAGGTTTTTTAGAGTCAAGATATTTTATCTTTAACAACATGGATGGAAATAGTTGGAATTATGAGGATTCATGACATGATATTTTATCTTTAACATCATGTTCGAGAATTATTGGAATTTTACATTTTTTCAAATTCCAGATATTTTCTCTTTAACTCCATTGCTAAAAAATGTCAAAATTGTAATCGTTTTTTTTTTGTTATTCCAGAATAAACACTTTTTTTAAGGGTATTTTTTCATCCATTTTTCAAAACAAAAATGGTTTTACTTCCATTTAAAAAAAATGTTGAAAAATTACCTTGAAAAAAAAAACATCGTTCTAGCATAAACAACTTTCATTTTGGGTTGTTTTTTCATGTTTTTTGGGGGTTTTTGGGCTTGAGTACCCCTTTTGAGGTAATAGTTCCCGTTTGATTGGTAACTATGTTTAGGTGGACTGGTGAAAGTGGGTAAATGTGGGAGGAGGCGATTACAGGGTGGTATCATAGCGTGGTGCACTCTCTTTGGGTAAAATATGATGTTGTCATGGTTATTTTTTTCAAGCATGAAATCATGGTACATAGTTGGTATTTTCATGCATGATGTTGTTATGTTGATTTGACTATGATTATGTATATATTAGCACAATACTTGCTAATGTGGATTGATTTTGTAGAATAGATAAGCTTCACCTGAACACCAATGAGGTATGGTAGACTATAGTTCCCATGAATCTCCCTACAAATCAGTTGGGCAGTAAGGAGATGAGTATTCTCCTGGCATAGCAGATACATTGAGGAGTTTGAGGGAAAATATCAAAAGTTGTAAAATAGACAATGACAAGTTGGTTGAGGCTTAGGAAAAGTAGGTAGAAGTCAATGTAGAAATTTTGTAGAGCTTGTCAGAATTACAGAGATAGGGAAAATTGAGGATCAGTTAAGAGCAGGAAGAGAAAACTAATGGAGCCTATGGTAGTAGGTCTCAATCTAGATTCATGTTGGATACAGTCGGAGGCGGCTGATCATTGGATACACCTGACAGGAGGAATGGTATGTATGGGAATAATTCTAGTTCCTGATCCAATACCCATTATCACCATCATCATCCTTATAGGAGGAGTGAGTAGTTTCCAAAGGAGTTCAAAAAAGTCAAGCCTCCTACATTTGATGGAGAGATGAAGAAGTTAAAAGATGCAGAGGCATGGTTGCTTGGGATGAAGAAATTCTTTAGGTTCATAGTTATTCATAGAGAATGAAAGCCAAAATAGCCACCTTCAATATTAAAGGAAGAGTAGATATTTGGTGGGAAGTTGTGAAGAACGTTAAGGGAATTCGAGAAGAAGAGCTTATTTGGAATGATTTCAAGAGACTCTTTAAGAAGAAGTACCTATCGGAGAGGTACTATGATAACAGAGCTAAAGCATTTTATGAGCTATAAATGGAATCTATGACAGACGATGAGTACACTAGCAGGTTCCTAAAGCTGTTAAGGTATATGCCTTACCCCAAGGATGAGAAAGCTAATATTCAAAGATTCATTAGTGGGTTTCTAGTAGCATATAGATACCATATTGAGTTTTATGAACATAGATCATTGGAAGAGGCCATCTAGAATTTGAAGCATTGTTATGAGAATTCAAAGTGCAAACTTGAGCCTAAGTGTGATTTGAAAGGAGATATTAAAGTTAAAGGGAAGTGGCCACCAAAGCAAGGAAAACTCAGGATGTGGGTGAGAAAGAGAATGTTGCTACTTACAAAAAGTTCAATGTAGTTGAGAAGGGACATGGGTCACATCCTAAAGAGTAGTAGACTAGAGGTGATGGTAGAGGACCACTGCAGTGTTGGATATGTGGCAAAGATCATCGCAAGAAGGATTTTCCATTGCACTAGTGTGGTTGCCTAAGATCCACAGTCCTCAGGAGGCGTAGAAAGTTGGGGATTTTGGTCATATAATTCCTCGGATATATGCAGTTGTGGACAATAAGCGAGCAAATCGCTAGGCTTCCATTATTGAGATAGAAGGTAAGCTATGTGGTCGAGTTGTTTTTATTTTGATTGACCATGGATCTAATTATAGTTATGTTAATCTTGACCCAGTGGATAAGTGTGGCTTGAGAAAAGAAGTGCATGCAGAGTCTTGGTTGGTGCAGTTGTCTACAAGTACAAAGAAGAGAGTTCATCACTGGGTAAGAGCTTGTGCATTTAAATTGAATGGTATGCCTACAACATCACATTTGAATGTACTACCATTAGGATCATATAGTATGATTTTGGGTATGGATTGGTTGTATCTTCACAAGACCATAATAGATTGTTTTGACAATGCTATTAAGTGCCTGGATGATAATGGGGAAAATAGAATCTTGCAGGTAAAGAAGAAACCTACATCAGTGAGGATGGTCACAACCATGTAGGCTAAGTGTAGTTGTAGGAAAGGGTGTGTGGTGTTTGCAGTCCATATTTCTACTGACAAGGGTAAGGATGCTTAGGATGCAGAAATATTCAAGAGCTACCCTGTATTATAGCATTTTCAAGATGTGTTTCCTGAAAATATTCCATAATTTTCCCCCATAGGGAAGTGGACTTTTCTATTAAGTTGGTACCAAGAGAAACACCAACATCAAAGGAACCTTATAAGATAAGCACACCAGAGTTAGTAGAGTTGAAGTTGTTGCTGAAGAAAATTCTTGATAAGGGATACATTAGGCCAAGTGTATTGCCTTGGGATGCACCAGTGTTGTTTGTGAAGAAGAAGGATGGTACCCTTAGGTTGTGCATTGATTACAAGAAGTTTAAAAAGGTAACCATCTAGAATAGGTATCCATTGTCGAGGATTGGTGACTTATTTTATCAGTTGAAGGGAGAAACAATGTTCTTGAAGATTGATCTGAGATCAGGGTATCATTAGGTACACATCAAAGAAGAGGACATATACAAGACTACTTTCAGGACCAGGTATGGGAATTATGAGTTTGTTGTAGTTCCATTCAATTTGTATAATCCTCTAGCTACTTTTATGTGGTCAATGAAGTGTGTTGCATCCTTATCTGGAAAATTTTGTTATTGTATTCATTGATGATATATTAATATATTATAAGAATGAGGAAGAGCATGCAAAACACTTAGTAGAAGTATTGAGATTGCTAAGAGAGAATTAGTTGTATGCCAAGTATAGCAAGTGAAATTTCTTTCAGAAAGAGGTACATTACTTAGGACATGTTGTTTGGAAGGATGGCATAGCAGTGGATCCAGAAAAGATAAGGTCTATTATGGAGTGGGAAACTCCTAAGAATGTGGATGAGGTAAGATCATTCATGGGGTTAGCAGGTTACTACTTGAGGTTCATTAGGAACTTCTAACGCATTACATATCCTATGAAATCATTGCAAAGGAAAGGTAAGAAATTTGAATTGACGGAGGAATGTGCAGCTAGTTTTGAGCAGTTGAAGTAGTTGTTGGCAAATGCTCCAGTTTTTAAGATTGAAAATACAGATAAAGAGTTCGTGGTGTGTATAGATGCCTTCAAGAGAGGATATGGTGGAGTCCTGATGCACGAGGGATAGGCGGCGTGTTATGAGTCTAGGAAATTGAATGAGCATGAGCATAATTATGTCACTCATGATCTTGAGTAGGCAACTATTATTCGTGCCTTGAAGATGTGGAGGCAATATATTCTTGACAGGAGGTTTGTATTGATGAGCGATCATAGTGGGTTAAGAGATTTGTTTGACCAACCAAATCTGAATTCTAGGCAAGCTAGGTGGTTGTCCATGATTAGTGAATTTGACCTTGAGATTAGATACATTAAGGGTAAGGAGAATAGGGTTGTAGATTCTCTCAGTAGGAGAGCGCATATGAACCATGTTATAGTAGTGAGCTCTTATGAGACATATTTAAAATATTGGATCTTACATGTAGTTCAATAGGATAATAAGTACATGGAGAATAGGCACAAGTTACAACAGGGTACAGGTGATCAGGATGCAACTATCATCTCACGACAGATGGTTTGGAAAGATTCAAGGACATGATCTATGTGTTGGATGACAATGGACTCAAGAAGTTTATCTTGAGGGAGTTTCATGTCAAGCCATATTTAGGACACCAAGGATATCAAATTATGATGACAACAGTAAAGAATTTCTACTATTGGTCAAATCTAAAGAAGGAAGTGGCAGAGCTTGTGGCTAGATGTTTGGACTGTCAGTAGGTGAAATTAGAGTATAAGAATCCAGGTGGGTTTCTTCAGCCTATTCTGATTCCAGAATGGAAACGGGATGTCATTTCCATGGATTTGATTATGTAGAAATTCTACAAATTCTCTACAAATCTCACTCTAAGACTATGTAGAAAATCTGACTGTAGATTAACCCGATAATGCAATATACCAAAGCAGAATACTATAATCTACTTCTACTATCAATTTGCTTTGCGGAAGCTTAAAATTGAGCAAGATCGAGCTGAACACATATAACCAGAAGAAGAAGAAACAATGCACGCGAAACACAAAAAATACTCAGGGGAAAGCCTCAGCTAAAAACCCCGCTATTTGTATTATCATACAAGGTGGAAATACATTAGAATTATACAAAGCCTTAGCTCTCACAGCTAGCCAGCTCTTAGTACAATCCTCCTGGATGCTCACAGGCAAACTTGGCTTCTCACAAGCCTTCTCCTCTACCGTTCAAGCTCCTATTTCCTTGCACAGTTACCTCTGGGATGATCTCCTTCACCCAGTGTAACACTGCTCTCACACACTGCTCTAACAGACTGTCAGAATTGTACAATCCTCAAGGAACCTTCCCTTGACTGCATGCATGAGTTTTCTTTATAGGAGAAAACATGCAACTGATAGTACATTGTCCTTGTCTTTAATCTCAACCGGGTCTTTCTTTGACTAGACATGCATGAGTTTCTCATGAGGGAATCTTCAGTTATCTAGAGTACACTGGTTGAGTGCATGCATGCATCAACTGACTGATAACTCATAATTAGTTCCTCAAATAGTTTGGAACTAATTTAACTGGACTTAACTCAATAAACTGAGCTAACTAATT
>APFE030177626.1:0-12581 GCA_000404065.3 Pinus taeda
TTGAAACGCGAGGCAGACACGCAATGAGTAGGAATGACGATGACTAGTCATCATAATGTATAATTAATTGAGCAGTTCATGATGTCATGACTATAGAGGAAGGGTTTGTATGCCATGATATATTGAACAACTATATATTATGGTAGAGGGGACCTCAATTAAGAAAATGCATCCTTTGTCCTTGTCCTTGTCCTCATTAGATCAAGATAAGAACAAATAGCGCTTTGAGGTGGTAATAATGGATCATCTTATCTTGAGTGAAAAACACAAACATAATTAACATGATGTCTTCTAGTGGAGGTAGCACAAACTAGATTCCTTCTGATCATGTACAAAAGCAAATACATAGACGAAGGTTTGCATAGCAGACATTTGGCAGTTTATGGAAGGGGGGCTATCAGATGCCAAGCCATTGCAAATGTTCTCATCTCTGGCCTTCAAGGCCTTGGGGTTGAAATGGTCAATGACGTGATACTAGCGGGAGCGGAATCAATGACTTTGCATGACCAATGAAATGTTGAAAGGTAGGACTTGTATGCCAACTTTCTATTTTACTGAACCTGATATTGGAAAAAAGTTGCTTGCTGTAATAAGTTGCAGAAATTAAATGATGGTGTTGCAGTTTCAGTTTCTGCTAAATCTAAGATATGACAGCAACACCTCTTTTGTTGCTAGGATATTTCGTTGATGCCTAATTTCCTAGGAAATGATGGAACTTCCAAGTGGTAATGGATTCCATATTCCATGCAATCACAAGGGACAGTGTTCAGAGACATAGGTGTCAAGAAAGCAATTGAATACAAACGATTTCTATCATAATCATAAACCGTCAATTGCTCTAATCAAATCCAATGTTCGGGGACTATTTGCCAGTATGTTTTGTGACTTTGGGACAGAGCTTATGGTGTTTGATGTGAATGCCATGGAAGCATAGATGGGCATCATTTCTTCTATTCTAACTACAATCCTACACTTGTGTCATGTGTGGTTGATGATGAAAGGCTCCATTTCAAGGATGGTGATTTTGTTGATTTCTCTGAAGTTAAAGTTATGAATGAATTCAGTGATGGGAAGCCAAGAAAGGCGAAGACTGGAAGACCATATTCTTTCCACGTCCATGAAGATACCACTAACTTTTGGATGCTATGGGATGGGTGGCATAATCGCTCAGGCAAAGAAATCCAAGCTCTTAAAGTTTCATGCACTGAAGGAAGAACTTGAAGGTCCTAGCGAACTTCTTCTCAATTATTCTCCATGTTTAACTGCCCTCCCCTTGTACACTTGGTTGTCTGAACCCCAGATAAATTTGTTGATAAATTTGGGTGTTCCATTTTGCATCTTGGGAAGATACTAATATGTCATTGATGTGGCAAAGGTTTTTAAATGATAGCTCGCTAGTTAAGATGGATGTTAATGTTGTTGACTATAATGTATTTGAATATTTTGCAAGTGGTTTTAGTGGAGTGTTGTATCCCATGGCAGCTATATTTGGTGGAACCGTTGGGCAGGAGGTTGTGAAAGAATGTCCTGGAAACTTTCATCTAATTTTCCAGGTTTTATTTTTGTCTCTCTAATCTATCCCACCCTTTTAATTATTTGATTCATCTCTCTCGAGTTGATGAAATTGTGCATTACATCATTTCGTTTTATAAAGGCAGCAGAGCATGAAATTATTCTATGATGATCTCTCTGCCTAAGAACATTAATTATTTGTATTCTCATTATATTCCTGTACTTCTGTGCAATTTTTCTATTTTGATTCATTGAATCTGTTTCTGTACAACCCCTTGGGCCAGGTTACACATTGCAGCTTTGAATTGTCTTCTTTTCTCTTTTTATTTTTTCCTCACTTGAAATATAAATATATCATAAAGAAATGCACCGGGCACTTACCTTCATTCTGAGAATGGTAACCAGGGTAAACCAGATTAATTTCATGATAATCATGGTAGTCAACAAATGGCTCATGAAAGCATCATGTCACAATGTGAAATTTGAACCTAGGTGAAAAGGATAATAATTGATCCACATCAAAAACATCAAATCCCATCATGTCACTAGCAAGGATTTGAACCTGGGTAAGAAGGATAATAATTGTTCCACCTAACCACCTGAGATAACCCTAGGTAACTCCTCCTACTACTTACATCTTAATGAGGAATGAAGTTTAAAAATGAAATGGGGTTGCCATTTATTGTGAAACACAAATTTGTATCGTGTAGATATTGCTTCCTAATGTGAAACACAAAATTTGGTATAATTTAGATAATTCAAATTTTTATTTTGGAATTTGAAAATTATGTCTTCATTTATGGTTTAAAATTTGAAAACCATGTATTCATTTCTAGTTTAAAATTTAAAAATGTAAATTATGTGCATCATCGTGGATATTTGGTTTGGAAGTCAGAGACTTTTTTCTATTTTTTCCACCTGTTGCATAGTTTCACAAGTTTGTTTATTTTCTTTCCTAGTATGTGCTTATAAAGGCATATTTGCATCTAAAAATGAGTGTTTTTGCCTATAGAATTCAAGGAGTTTATTTATTTTCTTTTGAACATTCTATACCGTTTAACCTTACCTTTCACCATAGAAGCAAGGAAGGAAACTGTTGGATACATATTTTTATGGCTTAGAACAATCTGAGTGTCAATAAAGTTGTCTTTTGTAGATGCATTTGGGTTGATCGTTAATTGGACCAACCCCTATCATGACTGAAGAACCCATCCCTTGGGTTTGCTTTATTTTCAGTATTTTCTTCAAAGTTTTCACAAATATTCAATTGATGTTTTAGCTCTTAAATGTATGAAGATGGAAGATAGTGGCATTTATTTTTTGAAGTAGACTGTTAATTTTAGCATTTTACCAATAATAGGTTAGAAAATACCAAAAACAAATCCAACACTGCCTTTGAAGAGTTGAAGAGTTGTAAGAGTGGTCAGAAGTGTATGTGATCAGATTCGACTTGTTGACAAGTTTCTAGTTGGATTTTAAGTGAAGTATTTCAAACCTTGGATCATCCCTAAACTTTTTTGACATTGTTATAGGGGATGTGTACCTCCCAACTTTCTGAAGACATCAAACAAGTAGAACAAAATATTATTTGAAGATAGGGTAGAGAAAAATGATTAAATTCTCCATTCCTTCCTGCAAAGGGAGGCATCTTTAGAATCAAAGAGAAAATTTGGACCAATTTCCTATTGTCTTGTACTACCACCCCACTTGCATAAAACTCATGATGTTTTTATGTATCTGTCCTATAACATTATGTTTTGGATGAATCCCACAAACATGATTGGAGGGAATTACAGGTCTCAGACGTGGGAACCATAATGGTTAAACCATTATGCATATTATACCATAGGGTTCGATAGCTCAAGCATCACTTGGTGGATCAAGTTAAGATACAATGGGACAAGTATAACCCAAGATCTGCTACCCGGGAGGACACAAAGACTATATGTCGCAATTACCCCTCACTTTTGACCATTTATGATGTCCATCTTGACTTAGATAGCTACCTATGCTAAGGATCTATTTTCAATTCCATGTTATTTATTTATGAACACTATGTAAAATTGATGCATTTAGTTGGATAAGTGAAACTACTTACATAAATCATTAGATGGATTAGGTATTGATGATTGAAATGTTCAATGTATGACCTAATGTATGACTTACCTGGTTATGATTTATCTAGTGCATGACTTATTAGATTTATTGTTGCTTCATGTATGGCTTAAGTGGATATGATTTATCTAATGAATGACTTAGTGAAATTATGATTTATCTAAAGTAAGATTTATTTCCAGTATGAACTACAAAATGGATACGTGGATACTAGACTTAATAAGATGTTGTTTAAGATCACGTATCTATATCTATTTTGTTGTTATATATATGCATGGATGAGAACTAACCCACAGAATGGGAAGAAATATATGATAACCAAGATCTACTCTTCCATTGGGAAGGTCGAGACATCTAGTGAGGAAAGGTATGATGTACATTGTTCTATTACATTTGGTATCTACTTGATATGCACTCTTATGACATGAGTAAAATGTAAATGACAGGTGGCAAGACAACCTGACTGGATTATTTGATGACAAGTCCAACCAGCGCTGTAGTGTAGTCCATATTAGGGCGTTGACCCTAGTTGTGAGGAAGGGTGGAGGTATTTCCCGCCGTGTAACCTCCAAACCTGGAATCGTGGGAGGGCAGTGGTGGACACACTCCCCTAGACATGTGATGACGATTGCCAGTTGCCTACTAGGGAAGTTAGGTCGATATAGTCGACGCTTCCGCCATATTGGTTTTATCAGTGGTTAGATTGGTATAGTCGATGCCACCGTATATAGCAGCAGAGGATGGATAGCGTGGGAACGAAAGTAGGTTAGGAAGGATAGGAGGATATAGATCAGTTGGAGACTCTTGATGGGACGTGATGTCATTGTCTCACTTATCAAATTTTACAACTATAACTCTCTCTCTATTTTGAGATGCCATATTTCCAAACTACTTCGAACTCTTTGTATCTTTTACAATCTAACTTCAGGACGAAGTTTTCTGAAGGAGGAGTGTATGTAATGCCTACTTAATCTTATCATGAAAATTTTACTAGGGTTTAAATCACCTTAAAATATTGACTTATAATTATCAAGAAATATTAGTACATACCTACATTGGTGAAACTGTAAATTTAGTACTGATATAAACTTTGTTATTATTCTCAATTTACCTCCCCAAATTTTTAAATTTTGAGAAGACATAGTCTTCTCCAATTAATTACCAATTTATATATTCATCTCTCATCCCCAAAATGTCCTCTCATATTTACTTGGGAGAAGACATGGTCCTCTCCAATTAATTACCAAATTATATATTCATACCTCATCCCCAAAATTTCCTCTGAGATTTACTTGGGAGAAGACATGGTCCTCTCCAATTAATTACCAATTTATATATTAATCTCTCATCCCCAAAATGCCCTCTCAGATTTACTTGGGAGAAGACATGGTCCTCTCCAATTAATTTCCAATTTATATATTCATGTCTCATCTCCAAAATGTTTACTTGGGAGAAGACAAGGTCCTCTCCAATTAATTACCCAATTTTATATTCATATCACATCCCCAAATGTCTTCTCATGCTTACTTGGGAGAAGAGAAGTCAAATGTAAGGATGAGGGAGTAGTTATGACATTAATGAGAGGTGGTTGAGGTGGAGAGGAGAAGGGGGAGCATAAAAGGGGAAGGATGAGGGAAGGAGGGGGGATCCTTGGCTTGAGTTTGGTATTGGTTTGGTTGTGGTTTTGGAGGATTTGTTTTGAAAGTAAGGTGGGGAAGAGAGAAGGGATAGAAGGAGAGTATTGTTTATCTTGGACACACTACATCTGGTTGGACTCAGGCTCGGAGTGCTAGGGAACCTGTCGAGGTTTCATGGGCTAGGAATTACTTCCTAGTTGGCTGGGAGGTAAATCCAGTCGGTAGTCAAGAAGAACATCCAAGCCGGATCAGGAGCTAAGGGACATCTCATCCAGGCTATCGAAACATGTATTCCTCTATTTATATATTACTCATGTAAGTGATTGAAATGAAATGCCCACTATTTAATTATAGGAAATAAATTTTAATGGAAAAATATCATCGATTAAATGTTTAGTTAGAAATGAATTATTTCCCGTTTTATTGTATTTGAAATTAGAGAATTTAGTTCTATTAGAAGACCCTAGGATGGAATCCTCACAATCTAGAGCATTTGCATCTATCTGGCCTTCAAATATAGGAATATCAAAATTAACTTGTACCTTAAAGGGGGCGACATCTCCAAAGTGGCCACTTGATGAAGATGTGTCATCTATTGCCATTTGTCAAAGGATTCAAGAAAAAATATCCATCATCTTATTCCTTTGTCTCTCAAGGGCTTCTTTGAGCAGACATTTAATAGGATCTCTTGCTCCCTTGTCTTTATTTTCTTCCACCATGGGAGGTCATAGGGGCTGGCGAGGATGGTCTTACAAGGGCTCAAGTAGTTCGAGTCGCAACTCCTAATGCCCCAACCTCATGGGGGACATGCACAAAACAATAGATACAGAACATACCTCTCTGATACCGCTGATATGAATTTATTAAGGGAATGAAATGATATACATATTTGTATCCAAAACATGAAGATATAGTGAAACTTGACTTCTATTAATAAATGGAAAATGCTAAAACTACATAAATGCATAATGAACACAAACTAGATCAAATGGTGGTAGCATATCTTTTAGAATAGATGTGATGGTTACACACCTTCACTGAGCTATCTTACAATGAGGTTCAGAGGCCTTTTTATAATAAAGAGGTAATGAAAAACCCCAAACATCCAAAAACCTAACCCTAGGAGATGAAGTTCCAAAGGTTATTGGACATCGACAGGGTATGTTGGAACATCAACTTCTCAGGGTTGTAACTTTGGCATGTAATCTTCATTTGGCATACATGTTAGCATGTTGGAAAGGTCTATATGAGAATTACATTTTCCAACTACTCTCGACAACCTATGACTTCTGAGTGCCCATTTCCCGAAAAACACAGTTTAGGACCTGAAAATGGCTCTAGAAGTTCAAGACCTAAAAAAAGTAGGAAAAGAATAGGTGGGTGGCCACTGATATTCACCAAGATCATATAGGTTGCCTCATTTGTGATGTAGCAATTATATTATTTTCTTTCACTCCATGTAGCTTGTCATTTAGTTGCAAGTATTTTCAATGTATTTTTGAGTTAAATAACATAAGAATTCATATTGAATAGGATAGATCATAATTGTTATTCGTGTTGGAAAGTGTCCATGTGCATTTAGAGATTGAATTTGTCGACAAACTTCCTCCTCTCTTTCAATATTAATCTAATTGAATATTTTGCGAGTTCCCACGGTTTGTTTCACAAATCCACTTTCCTCATTAGTTTAATTTATTTAATAAAGTAATGTAGTTCTTTATTTTTGTTCATCTCTACCTTGATGAACCAACCAATTGTTAAGTGATAGTTTATTCTAAACTTAGATGAATTTCCCACCAACAATGTGTATCAAACATTTTTTCAAAATGCTCATATGTCATATATATTCATTTAAAATCTCAATAATTGTACCAATGGTACCTTAAAGCCTTGATCATACCATCATTAACTAGGATTTATTATGAAATGATCCTAAGTGGATTGAACTAACCTCATTTAGAGTTGAGACTCATTTAGAGTTAGATAAGATTGGACTGGTACACCTTAATTTGTTGTTAGGAAGGAAAGCTTCGATATGCTAGCTCGCTAACCTAAGGCACTTGAGTGCAACTAGGCTGGTCTCCTACTTGAACCTCTATGATCTTACATATGTCCATTCCACAGACATAGGAGGGTATTTGAAACTCTAACCTCTTGGCACATAACATTTCATTTTCACAACCATTGTGAATTGAGCTGGCCCTAGGGGCTGATGTTAGTGGTTTATCTTAAAATGCAATAAGAAACATAATTTCTTGTTTATTACATATATTGAATTATATGATATGAAATTTAGAAATATATATTTAATTGTTTATTATATAATATTGAATTTAGATGATATCATATTTAAGATTGTATTAGCAAGTTTGGATTTTTTTGATGATTTTTTTTTTGTTTCTTTTACAATTGGTTCGTATTTTTAATTTCATTTAATAAAATTTAAATCTAAAATTTTGATGATACTAATCTCACAAAAACCATATATTTCATAAATTTTCAATCTATTTGTTTTCATTAAATTTAAGAATTTTTAATTAATAATTTAAATAATAAAAAAGTCCCTTGATGGGGGCGTGACTCAAGGAAACTAGCGACATGGTTTTTCGAGCCTGCCAACCTAAAGAATGAAAGGCATTAAAGGATGAAGGTGGCATGCCCACCCTCGTGCATGCAAACACGCGTGTTGTTATTACCACCTGCACTTTCAAATGCATGTTAATCACGACTAGAGAAGGGAATGACAACACTACTTATCCTGCTTCCCATACGAGAATTTGCTAACTAGCAATGTTACAAAGTCTTGGCAAGAGTTTTGGAAGGTTGTTAGGCTAGAAAAAGGTGTATGCTTAAGTTTGTTGGGAAACCTTGGCAACCTGTCAAGCTTGAGCAAGAGGTTGGTGAACTAGAGTTACTGAGGGTGGCTCCTAACCAATGGTGATGTGACAATCTATCTTTTGAGGATCAAAGATTCTATGACCAAGGAGTGGGATGGGAGTTTAGAATGTGAGCTAATTGTTGATTTCGAGGGCAAGGTTGTCATCATCATTTCATGTTTTAGTGAGTAGTTTTACTATCTTGTATGCAACACTTGGTATCTAGCTCACTCCTAGTAATTCTGAAGTCCCTCAATTATATTAATTTTGCAGTTGTAATATCATTCAACTTTGGGTTTGTTAGCTTAATAATGATTCCTGGCTGCGACACTGTGAGTTGGCTTATTGATTGGTTGAAGTTGTTTTCTTGGGACGATTCTGGTTACATTGGGGTTAGATACTGGTGTTGGTGTTGTATCTTGGCTATTATGGTCCAATCCCATCTAAATCCTTTTACTTCTACCCCAGATTATTGGTCTATTCCATGCACGGGTTTTGCTAGACCTCCATGGAGCTTTGTTCTCCTTGTTTGGCCAACACCTGACCACCTGCACTTCTCTTATCATGTTTAGTATCCTGGTTGATTATGTGGTTACCTTCGACAACACTATCAACCTGCTCTTATCCATTGTCAATGCATAAGGACCATAAGGGCGAGGGGTGGGAGGCTAAGGTCTCCCGGGCCGTAATCGAGCCCAACAACAAGCCAAGGAGGTTGTTGAGTCTTTCCACTTGGTCTTTCCCCATGATATTCAAAGTGAAATTCAAAACCTTGAGACCATGGTTGCTAGAGACAAGTATGCTTTCTTTGATTCAGCAATGTTGGAGGAATTTTGGCAATGGACTTCAGACCCTTGACACACCAGGGGCCAAAAAGAGAAATATCTTGAAACATTATTTCAAACGCTGATAGATAGGATTCTTATGGAAAAACAGGTTGATAGGTATATTGTTTTCACGAGTCTTGAGGATGTGAAAATAGAACGACAAAATATGAGGTTCTATATGGAGACGATGGATGCTCCTTTGGCTCAAATTGAGTTCCATATTCTATGTATCACCACTACATTTTCTCCTCTAGGTTATGGTCCCAGAGATCCTACACCCATCACTTCTTTTGAATCCTAGTTGCTAGATGATTTCTGATAGTTTTATGTGTTATGATGAAACGATAGACACTTTTTTTTGTAAGCAAGTGAGAGACTTTATATTAGCAAAAGTAGATTACATATGATATAGTCATGATATTGCTGATAGGCCTGGGGCCATAGTAAAGCAGGGAGTGGCTGAATTTGGACCATCTTCCCGCCAAAGGGGAACCAAATGGCCACTCATTGAGAGCGTATGTTTGATAGAGCATAGTCCATGCAAGATGCAAGTAGAGATTGCAAAAATAACTACTTTCAAAGTTACAAAAATGCTTGTGATTGTCTACACAATTGTTATGCACAGAGCTAAAGAGAGAAAGTTGAGAAAGAAAATTTGGGCTAAGGATATGCTTAGTCCACATGCTTGCTTTTGGATATTGATGAAATCGCCTGTTCCTTGTTGACTATTGTTGGAACCGCTTCATCCTCCAACTTTTCCTCCACCATGAGAAAACCATATCAGTTTGATTCCTACTAAGCCGTATCCCCCTCTGCTTGAGCTTGGAACTACGTAGCATCTACCATGAGAGAAGGGGAATGATACAAATGATAAGAGGATTGGGTGTCAGAACCACCCTGGGAGTTGGAGGAAGAGGGGTAAAGGGGGATAGGTGGAAAGGAAATGCCTATACATTTGGATAGATGGTACAAAGATTGATGAATGTTGTTGACTTGAGCGTTGGCTTCCACTATTTTCCATTGTTCTCCTTATCTTCCTTGCTCCTAAGTCCACAAGTGTCGAGCCAACAAATTCCCGACAGCCCAATGTCTGTTGCCGAGGCATCTCCTTTCCTCAACTTCTAGTGAAGCGACTTTGCGACGGATGTAAGCTAGAATGTCAGGGTCTAAAAGCTCTGTATTCTCATATATCCTAGGGATTTGGGGGGGACGCCCTCGACCACGTCCACCACATCTAGCTCTTCCACGCTCACAAATCCTATCAGTAAATTGATGGATATAGAGAGTGAAGTCGAGATGTTTGAGGACAACGTCAAGAGGAACGTGAGGGTAGCAGAGCCAAATAGAGTGAGTGTTGGGCATGGAATGAGACAATGGAGGGTCATGTAGTTTATGAATTTGCTAAGGCAGAGATAGAGGTGTGTTAAATGAATGGAGCATGAGAGCGAAGTAATGAGATATCAAAAGGTAGATGCAAATCAAGTGAGTCAAACGATTCAAGATTGCGGTCATGGATGTTACCCTATGGGCAATGAAGGCAATGGATGCCACTTGTAGCTGGAAATGAAGTCATGGTTTAATGCCTCCGTTGACAAGGCTTCACCGTTGGTGTGCCACCTGGATTTGAGAGAAGTAGTAGACATTTGATTTATATTCTCATCTATCCAAGGGATTCGAGGGGGGCACCCTCAACCACATCCACCACATTCGACTCTTCCACACTCACATATCATATTAGCAAATTGATGGATATAGAGAGTGAAGTCGAGATGTTTGAGGACAACGTCAAGAGGGACGTGAGGGCAACAGAGCCAAACAACGTGAGTGTTGAGCATGGAATGAGATAAGGGAGGGTCATGTAGCTGATGAATTTGCAGAGGTGTGCAAAATGAATGGAGCATGAGAGTGAAGTAATGAGAGATCACAAGGTAGATGTAGATCAAGTGAGTTGGATGATTCGAGATTGTAGTCATGGCTGTTAGCGTGTGAGCAGTGAAAGCAATGGACGCCACTTGTAGCTGGAAATCATCTTAGGGTTTAATGCCTCTGCTGATAGGGCTTTGCCACCAATGTACCACTTGGGTTCGGGAGAAGCACTAAACACTTTATTTATACTGCAAATGTTACAATTTTTACAGTTTTAGACTAATTACTATATCGGCAAATGGTCAAAAAAATATGGTTTCTCATTGGATAGATTGAAACTATATACTATATTGATTGTTGATTGTAGATAACTAAACTATATACTGAAAACTTTGTGAAATAATGCAATCTGAGCTTACAAAAGAAAAATAAAAAAACTAAATTTATCATAAAAGTAAATACTAATCCAATTTTTTTCTTGCCATTGCTTTTATCAATGAAGCCTGAGCCCTCATCAATGGCGGGTTAACAGTCACATACTTTCTTGAAGCTTCCATTAAATTGGTTGGCAAGCACCAACATGAAATACGAGTCAAAGAAGCACTTGACTGCATCTTCCGGGAAGTTTCACTTGCGTGCCTTGCACGCCAAGTTTAACATTCCAGACCCTCTACATATATCTCCCTCCATAATCAACTGAATTCAATATAGCCCACCTTCCTTGCCCTCTTTTTATCTTCATTTCCATTGCTTAAATTTGGTCAATCTTCTTGATTTGCTTCTTTCTGTTCTAATTTCCTGCGTGTGTTTACTCTATCAAGCCGGGTCTCTGCACAAATTTGAGAAATGCTGACCGCCTTTCTCAGACTGGTGAATTTCGTTAAACAATGGTTGCCTCGCCGTCCTGCAAAAGTTGAAGATAGTTGCAATGCCAAGCACAGTGTGGAGAAGGCGGAAGGCGTGAAAAGAAGTAGAGCTCCAATAGTTATTTCTCACTTTCCTACAGGAACTAAATTCTCTCTACTCTAAAAGCTGGAGGCATGATATATTTATCGTCCATGTTGTTGCTAAAGTTGTAGAATCTTCAGTTGAATGTGGGAATTTTGAATACTCTTGCCAATTGATTGTATTTCAGTTGATTGGGAGCAGCTCACATAAATAAAGTTCATGGGCATCTCTGATGTCTCATTTGTTTCAGCAAAATATTTTGAATACTCCCGATCTTGACTGTATTCACTTAATTATAATTTCAAAATTAAATTATTATTATAATATTTTTTCTTTAATATGTTTGCTAAAGCATTATGGATCTTGTGATGAATTTTATTTTAATACATTATCATTGTGTTAATCATCATTAATAAAAAAGTTGATATAGGAATTTTATAAGTAACCTATTCTGGGATTATTTTTACATAAAATAAAAAATTAATCTAATTATACTTTTAAAATTAAATTTTAAATTATTATTAGGTAGTAAGGCTTTCACTAGGAAAACAACTCCATTTTCATGTCACCTGCAATTTTGTGTGCTTTTGATTGAAGTGTTAGACGATAGAAATAGTCTTTACCATCATATTAAAAACCGGTGTCAATTAGTAATTACAATTTATTATATAATATTGTGATTAATAAGAATGTTCAGATAGATGATAAGTTATAAGAAGGATAAGTTGTCGCAATGTGGAAAAAAATCTCTGCACTGGCAATGTTTTTTGAGTAACGTCACGGCTGTTAGGCTGCCTGCT
>APFE030177628.1:16288-37201 GCA_000404065.3 Pinus taeda
TATATAATTAAACAATTTGAATAGTCAAATCTAGCCGTTTATCAAGTCTGACCTAATATAACCGTTTTTTCATTATAGCTGTTTTTTCAATATAGCCGTTTTTTTAGTCAAACCTAGCCATTGGATGATCTACTCTCCCTATTTAATATGCAGCCATGATCTAGTTCTTCAACTTATCCTCACGATGAACCACACTCGTTGGTTTGAAACACGTCGACAAAGGTACTATCATGTGATTTACCCGAAGAATTCTCATAAAATATGAACTAACTGCATAGATCAACATTCAATAAGTGAGCAATGTAAGAGATAAATGGCGACCTAACCAAGCCTCAACTCAGCATTATACAAAAATAACTAATATTAGGCACATAATATGCAATTATTTCTAAACCTTCCTAATGGACACATTATAGCCCGAAAAAATGTTATCAAATGTAAAGAGAGAGGTTTAGTGTGGGTTTAGTGTGCTAAATGATGGTCTGATGGGCCTTAATTTGTATCTAATTTGGAGGACCATCATGCCCCTTTACTGAAAAAATTTCTCATAATTGACCAACTTAGTCACATAATTATACCTCATTCCTTGCCCTAATAGCCTCTCTCTTGTACATTTCTTAGTCCTTTTTCTTAAGAAGCTTTGTTTTATGGACAAGCACAAAAATATAGTTGTTCTTTTAATGAATTTTTTTAGCATTCTTTCAATCCCAAAAAACATAACTAAACTTTGATGGTTTATAGGACAAAGCAGCATCATCTCCATTGCATGCACACCCTCTCCCTTGATACTTTCATTTCATTTTCACTCATACTTCCAAACTATTTATGCACAAAAAAATTAAAATTTTGCTTGACACCATTAGTATGCCTTTGTGCCCTTGTGAAAGATTGGCTCCTAAATATTTCTAGGCTTGGGAAGGTCTTCCACATCCTTTACCAATCTCCTGCTACCTTTTTCCACCATTTAGCCACATTTGGAACCCTCAGCGGCAATCTTGTAGCAGTATAGAGGATCATCTAGCATCTTGTAGTAGACCTGTAACATCTTGTAGCACCTCACAAAATTTATTAGAACTTGACTATAATTTCTCCTCAAGCCTAATTTTTTTTTCTGTTGCCCTTCTACAACATCTTTTAAGCTCCAGAAACAAGTTGGAAGAGATCAGAGACCCCATGGAAAACCTCTTTTCATCACTATAGTTTGATTTCTGCAATTAGGGTTAGATATTTTGATTGTGAATGTGTACTTTCCTTCTTCTCCCTTCTTCTTTTTGGTTGTGGGATATATATAGTTAAATCCACCCCCATAGTCTTCAATACAACTTTTCAAATTTGGAATGACAATTCTCCATTTTTACTATAAGTTTTAGATATTTTTGTGCAATGAGGGTTTTTGAGATAGAGGGAAAAAGAACAACTTTATTGTTGCTTGGAAGAGGGCATATTTCATGCTCAACTCAAAAAATTGCAATTTCCCTTCTTATCATGTTCAATTCAAAATAACCATCCATACTTCATCTTCCTTTCATTATCAAAATTCTATCAAAAATTGCTATATGATGTGGAGAAATGGCAACAAGAAATTCTAGTTTAATTTGTCCTTGAATTAAATCGAGAATTAAAATCAAATTCTATTCTCATAGCAATTTGTAAATAGTTAATTAAGTTTAATTAACTTAATTAGCTTAGAAATTTCAAGTTGGAAGTATTTTTGTAGTCATGTATATGTTCTCCCTAAATTTTAGGGGTCCAGGGTGAGTTTATTTGAGTTGCAATTAGATTAACTCAGTTGACTGAGTTATGGTCAGTTAAATTAGTTCTAACTGTTTGTGGAACTAATAGAGGACTAACAATGAGTTGGTGCACTGGTGCATCCACAAGTGTTATGCTAGTTAACTGAAGGTTCCCTCATGAGAAACTGATGCATGTCAGTTTAGAGGATGACCTAGTTGAGACTAGAGTGCAAGGACAATGTACTATCAGTTGTATGATTTACTGAGTTTTAAATATCATGCATGCAATCAGAGAAGGACCTATGTTTGAATTGTGAAGTTTTGGAAGCATGCATTCCCTGTAAATATGGGCTATTCATCCTAGGAAGTGCACAAAGGTTAGGGGCTTGGAAAGTAGTGGAAATTGACTAAGTGTTGGCAAATAGCGGGCTTGTGAGGCAGAGAGTTGAGCATACTTGTGTGGAATTGTTCTAGTGAGAACAAGCTTTGTATCTTCACTCATATTTCTGATTTAATGCAATACAGATAGGCAGAGTTTTGAGCAATGGCTTTCCCTAGAAAAACTCATTGTGTTATGTGCCATTGATTTGTCTTCTTCTTATTCATATTTTTTTCATCAATCTATTGGCTTTCGCTGGTTGAAAGTAGAAGTAGATTCTTGGCATATGCTTTAGTATATTGCATGAGCTTGTGAATCGATAGGAAATTCTACAAGATGTATTGTTGAAAAAATAAAATATTTTACATGATTTTTGTCCAAAAAGGGTAAGGAAAAATGTGCACTTACTTCCCTTTTGGTGCTCCTCATTTGAATCTTACTTCCATTTTCATGCTCTTCATTTGAATTCTAGGGTTTTTGTGAATAAGTTACTCAAAATCATGCTTTTTGTAGCTCTCTGGACTTTCCTGTAGCACATTGTCTTAAACTATAGCATACTGTCTTAATCTTGTAGAAATATGTTCTAAACCTATAGCACTCTCTTCTAATCCCGTAGAAGTGCTTTCCAAGTCTTGTATCCCCTCTACAATGGTTTATGAAAGAAATAAATTGGGCAGTTTGTCCTCCAACACCAGTGGCAAGCCTCCATAGCTTAAAATACAATTTTTTTATGTGCCACATGAGGCAATTTCATGCCAATCTTAGGAAAAGTTCATCTTCCTATTATAATTATCGTCTTTATAAGAGAAAAACTCCACAGTTCAGTTTATTTTGTTTTCAGGGTTTTGTTATAAGATATGGAGTGAAGGATTTTTGCAATAATTCACAAACTTTTTAGTTTGCAAGAGGTGAGGAGAATCGATTACTTACCCCTTCCTTGCATACTTCTTCAAAATTATAGGTTTTTGAGGACATTATTACTCAAATTAGGATCCTTTACACCCTTTGAGACAATCCTGTAGCACATAGTCTGCATCATGTAGCATACAGTTTGAATCCTATAATAGTTGTGTGCAATCCTATAGCACTAAATTTTGATCCTATAGCAGCTAGTGTTCGGCCTTAGATCTTTTTGTGGTAGTCTATGGGACCCCTGATGGTAGCTAGATCGACTGTTTATTATGCAATTGGCATCTCTTGCCATTTTTGGAATGAAATTTTGGTGCAAATGGAGTTGGGCCCACTTTTATTCCCTTTTTTGGTTTGGTGGTGGGCTTAGCACATTGTGCTAGCTAGCCCCCACCTACCACCTCCAAATTTCTATCATAAGCTCAATGGACCACCCTTATATTCATTACCTAGTTTGGTTTTCTCATTTTCTCCATGTATGAAAAAAGAGGGGCAGTTAAATTCAATTAATTGTTTGAGGGTGGCTAACACTATTTTCCATCTTAAACCTACAAAACCTTCTCTCTTATGTATTGAAAACAAATTTTTAGACATAATACACTCAAGAGGAGAGGTGAAGAACAATGCATAGCTGTTCCTACCTGATGGTTTCTAGCTGCCTTGATGTTTGCATGCTGGTTCAAAATGGTCGTTGGTCTGTTGATGTTTTGAGGTGCCATCTTCCATACTATTTGCTTCGTGCTCTAGCTCTGCTTTTGAAAAAAAATTATAGATATTTTCTTATAAGTGTTTGATTAAGAAAATTTTGTTGATACAGGTTCTACAAATGGTGGATTGATTTGTTGTTATTGGAGATGAACAATGACCCTATAGTATCTTCTTAGGAGTTTTGTGGCTTACCAAGATCACAAATATAGTCATTTAATGCTTTAGGTTGGCTAAGTATTCATTTTGGTGTTGTCAAGTGTTTCTAACTCCGGTTCTGTATGGTTTGTGCACACTGCTACAACATTGGATTATTTCCTGTACTAGTCACACAGACTCCTCTAATATCATAATAACCTTCATGCAATCTTTCAATAGATCTAATAATTCATGGTGATCTCATGCATAGGGACTAGAAACTGTGGTGGTGGTGAAAATTATGGAAGAAGGGGTGAAAATGGGTTGTTTTCAAGAACAAAGATGAATTTTTTGATGGAGATGTGGCTAAATGGTGTGGAGGATGGGTTATGGTGATGTGGTAGGCTTATTTTTTCATTCCCCTAAGGAAAACATAATATTTTACCCTTATCTCAATGCCAATCACAATCCTGTAGCAAATATTGGACAATCCTATAGCACTATGTGTCAATCATATAACAACCTTATTTAACCCATATATCTCAAACAATAGATTGGGCTGACCTGAACTTTTTTTAGCATGTTTCCATCATGCTTATGCATCTCCCCATAAATAATCTTGGCCAATGTATGCACAGATATCGAGAAAAATGAAAAATGGTTGTAGGTGATGGAGGCCAATTTCTCGAAAAATATGCACTGGAATTTGCTGAAATTTCTTAAGCATGTTACCATCATCCTTATGTACCTACCCGTGAAACAGATCATCTAATGGATGCTTGGTTTTCAAGATATGGTAAATTTCTCTGTGTTTTTCTTTCAATCCTTGCCTACTTGTGGAGCTTCTTGATGCTGTTGCAGGTTTGGATTGAACACTTGTTTTGTAGGCGTTGTTGGAGCCAAAGAATTTGTTGCATGTGATAGATGTAGGCCTAATTCTTTGTTAATGATTGTTTTCAGGGGTTTGTTTCTTCATGGCTAGTGTTATACAATATTTTGTCACATTCCCAGTCTTGTATCTTAAAGTGTCACACTTTGTGTCGCCAAATTCGCAAGTGTCACAATTGATGAAAGTCGTCACAAACAATGTATTCATTAGGAAACATGTTTGGAACATCCGTGAAGAAAAGAAAGGATTATGTGCACAACAAAATGACGACTCCGGTGGGGAGTACATAACCCTTCAAACCTCCTTTTATTTTTGGTCTCGTTTGATAAGTTTGGCCAACCTCTTAGTGATCCATAAATTTTATTGATTTTGGATCTAAATTCTGAGTGGTGTGTGGTTTAGAGTGTCAAATCCAGGTCTCTATTCAATTTTGTTTATTTTATCCTAAATTGTTCTCTTCTAGTGCCCTTTTTCCTGAGAAACAAAGCACTGTCAGTGAATATTTTACTGATTAAATTATTGAATTATAATTTTGAATTATTGTTGTTAAATTCATAATGTTTTGCAAGAGTCAGTTCTATGTTGAAGTGGTGAAAAGGAACTTTGGTTGTGTCTTTAGTTCTTTGGGTAAATTGAATCTACTATTTTGTTTCTTGAATGTGTTGAAGCAATTAATTATCTGTTGTCTGCTAAGCATTTCTTCTTTTGAAAACTAAAAAGGAATTGCATTTGCATTCGTTAAGCCTTCATCTCAAAATTGATCATTATTGTTAAATAATGAATCCATACAGGTGAGGATAGTTTTTAGATAGGAGGAATGACCTATTATAGAGTTTTAGTGAACCCAACATTTCAGACTACCAAGTGAGTCCATCATCAAGGGATGCGTCAATAGATATTCTTCAAATCTTAATGATGTATCCAGGAGCTAGATTTAGGTTATATATATAGGAAATTGAAAGAAGATGTTTTTAGATAGCAAATTTAGGAATGACATTGTTACCTCTACAAGTTTTAAGAAAACTTAGATTGGAACAGAGTTTAGCTCTCGATAATCTTAATTTCTCAAATTCTGACGCGCTGCCCATCATATCCCTTCCATGGTTGGATTTGATGTTGTTAAATAATGAATCCATACATGTGAGGATAGTTTTTAGATAGGAGGAATGACCTGCTATGGAGTTTTAGTGAACCCAACGTTTCAGACTACCAAGTGAGTCCATCATCAGGGGATGCGTCAATAGATATTCTTCAGATCTTAATGATGTATCCAGGAGTTAGATTTAGGTTATATATATAGGAAATTGAAAGAGGACATTTGTAGATAGCAAATTTAGTAATGAGATTGTTATCTCTACAATTTTTAAGAAAATTTAGATTGGAACTGAGTTTAGCTCTGGATAATCTTAATTTCTCGAATTCTGATGCGTTGTCAATCATATTCCTTCCATGGTAGGATTTGATGTTGTTAAATAATGAATCCATACAGGTGAGGATAGTTTTTAGATAGGAGGAATGACCTATTATAGAGTTTTAGTGAACCCAACATTTTAGACTACCAAGTGAGTCCGTCTCAGGGGATGCGTCAATAAATATTCTTCAGATCTTAATGATGTATCGAGGAGCTAGATTTAGGTTATATATATTGAGTTTAGCTCTGGTTAATATTAATTTCTCGAATTCTGATGCGCTGTCCATCATATTCCTTCCATGGTAGGATTTGATGTTGTTAAATAATGAATCCATACAGGTGAGTATAGTTTTTAGATAGGAGGAATGACCTGTTATAGAGTTTTAGTGAACCCAAAGTTTCAAACTACCAAGTGATTTCATCATTAGGGGATGTGTCAAGAGATATTCTTCAGATCTTAATGATGTATCCAGGAGCTAGATTTAGGTTATATATATTGAGTTTAGCTCTGGATAATCTTAATTTCTCGAATTCTGATGCGCTGTCCATCATATCCCTTCCATGGTAGGATTTGATGTTGTTAAATAATGAATCCATACAAGTGAGATAGTTTTTAGATTGGTGGAATGACCTGTTATAGAGTTTTAGTGAACCCAACATTTCAGACTACCAAGTGAGTCCATCATCAGGGGATGCGTCAATATATATTCTTCAGATCTAAATGATGTATTCAGGAGCTAGATTTAGGTTATATGTATTGAATTTAGCTCTGGATAATCTTAATTTCTAGAATTCTAATGCGCTGTCCATCATATCCCTTCCATGGTAGGATTTGATGTTGTTAAATAATGAATCCATACAGGTGAGGATAGTTTTTAGATAGGAAGAATGACCTGTTATAGTGTTTTAGTGAACCCAACATTTCAGACTACCAAGTGAGTCCATCATCAGGGGATGCATCAATAGATATTCTTCAGATCTTAATGATGTATCCAAGAGCTAGATTTAGGTTATATATATTGAGTTTAGCTCTGAATAATCTTAATTTCTCGAATTTTGATGCACTGTCCATCATATCCCTTCCATGGTAGGATTTGATGTTGTTAAATAATGAATCCATACAGGTGAGGATAATTTTTAGATAGGAGGAATGACCTATTATAGAGTTTTAGTGAACCCAACGTTTCAGACTACCAAGTGAGTCCATCATCCGGGGATGCATCAATAGATATTCTTCAGATCTTAATGATGTATCCAGGACCTAGATTTAGGTTATATATATTGATGGACAGCACATCAAAATTCGAGAAATTAAGATTATCCAGAGCTAAACTCAATATATATAACCTAAATCTAGCTCCTGGATACATCATTAAGGTCTGAAGAATATCTATTGACGCATCCCTTGATGATGGACCCACTTGGTAGTCTAAAACGTTGGGTTCACTAAAAATCTATAACAGGTCATTCCTCCTATCTAAAAACTATCCTCACCTGTATGGATTCATTATTTAACAACATCAAATCCTACCATGGGAGGGATATGATGGACACCGCATCAGAATTTGAGAAATTAAGATTATCTAGAGCTAAACTAAATATATATAACCTAAATCTAGCTGCTGGATACATCATTAAGATCTAAAGAATATCTATTGATGCATCCCCTAATGATGGACTCACTTGGTAGTTTGAAACGTTGGGTTCACTAAAACTCTATAACAAACCATTCCTCCTATCTAAAAGCTATCCTCGCCTGTATGGATTCATTATTTAACAACATCAAATCCTACCATGGAAGGGATATGATGGACAGCGCATCAGAATTTGAGAAATTAAGATTATCCAGAGCTAAACTCCGTTCCAATCTAAATTTTCTTAAAAATTATAGAGATAACAATCTCATTCCTAAATTTTCTATCTGCAAATATGCTCTTTCAATTTCCTATATATATAACCTAAATCTAGCTCCTAGGTACATCATTAAGATCTGAAGAATATGTATTGACGCATCCCCTGATGATGGACTCACTTGGTAGTCTGAAACGTTGGGTTCACTAAAACTCTATAACAGGTCATTCCTCCTATCTAAAAACTATCCTCAGCTGTATGGATTCATTATTTAACAACATCAAATCTTACCATGGAAGGGATATGATGGACAGTGCATTAGAATTCAAGAAATTAAGATTATCCAGAGCTAAACTCAGTTCCAATCTAATTTTTCTTAAAAATTGTAGAGATAACAATCTCATTCCTAAATTTTGTACTTACAACATTTCTTTCAATTTCCCATATATATATAACCTAAATCTAGCTGCTGGACACATCATTAAGATTTGAAGAATATCTATTGACGCATCCCCTAATGATGGACTCACTTGGTAGTCTGAAACATTGGGTTCACTAAAACTCTATAACAGGTCATTCCTCTTATCTAAAAACTATCCTCACCTATATGGATTCATTATTTAACAACATCAAATCCTACCATGGAATGGATATGATGGACAATGAATCAGAATTCGAGAAATTAAGATTATCCAGAGTTAAACTCAATATATATAACCTAAATCTAGCTCCTCGATACATCATTAAGATCTGAAGAATATCTATTGAAGCATCCACTGATGATGGACCCACTTGGTAGTCTGAAATGTTGGGTTCACTAAAACTCTATAACAGGTCATTCCTCCTATCTAAAAACTATCCTCACCTGTATGGATTCATTATTTAACAACATCAAATCCTACCATGGAAGGGATATGATGGACATCGCATCAGAATTTGAGAAATTAAGATTATCCAAAGCTAAACTCAGTTCCAATCTAAACTTTCCTAAAAATTGTAGAGATAACAATCTCATTCCTAAATTTGCTATCTGCAAACATCCTCTTTCAATTTCCTATATATATAACCTAAATATAGCTCCTGGGTACATCATAAAGATCTGAAGAATATCTATTGACGCATCCCCTGATGATGGACTCACTTGGTAGTCTGAAATGTTGGGTTAACTAAAACTCTATAACAGGTCATTCCTCCTATCTAAAAACTATACTCACCTGTATGGATTCATTATTTAACAACATCAAATCCTACCATGGAAGGGATATGATGGACAGTGCATCAGAATTCGAGAAATTAAGATTATCCAGAGCTAAACTCAGTTCCAATCTAAATTTTCTTAAAAATTGTAGAGATAAAATTCTCATTCCTAAATTTGCTATCTGCAAACATCCTCTTTCAATTTCCTATATGTATAACCTAAATCTAGCTCCTAGATACATCATTAAGTTCTGAAGAATATCTATTGACGCATCCCCTAATGATGGACTCACTTGGTAGTCTGAAACGTTGGGTTCACTAAAAGTCTATAACAGGTCATTCCTCCTATCTAAAAACTATCCTAACCTGTATGGATTCATTATTTAACAACATCAAATCCTACCATGGAAGGGATATGATGGACAACGCATCATAATTCGAGAAATTAAGATTATCCAGAGCTAAACTCAGTTCCAATCTAAATTTTCTTAAAAATCGTAGAGATAACAATCTCATTCCTAAATTTGCTATTTGCAAACATCCTCTTTCAATTTCCTATATATATAACCAAAATCTAGCTCCTGGATACATCATTAAGATCTAAAGAATATCTATTGACGCATCCCCTAATGATGGACTCACTTGGTAGTCTAAAATGTTGGGTTCACTAAAACTCTATAATTGATCATTACTTCTAGAAATTGCATTAGATTACATTGCATTGGAAATTTGTTTTCGAGATTGTCACTGGGCATAGATTACATTGCTTGGGGTTGAAAGCTAATAAGTGCATCCTCATTCATTTTAAAAAAGAAAAAAAAATCATGTAGGTGAACTTTAGTGAATTAAAATTCATTTACTTTTTGGGTTGTTGCATTGGAATTGTGGAATTGAAAGATCTAGTTAGGAAGCTATTGTTGCTTGCATATTTGATTGTTGCATCAATGTTTGCACTTCTTCCCTACACTAGATAGCTGTCATTGAAATGAAAGGAATAATTGTTCCATATTAGTTGCATCCTAGGTGTGTTTAGGTGACATCGATTTTTGAGCCTTGAAATTGAAACATAATTAAATATCAAATTTAAAATTGATCTCAAATAACCTAAGGAGAATTTAGAACATTAATGAAAACATCTAGAGGTCTAGGCTAGAGACGTGTTATTGTGTCTTTAAACATAGGAGATGCCATTTTTTTCTAGCATTACATCTCAGTGGTGAGATCACGTTCCACATACGGAAGTGTATAGGATCGTTCTACACGTACCTTCGGGTATATCGGACGACGCTCAATGCAGGAAAAGTATAAAGGAACGCTGTCATTGAATAATCTTGCATTAGACAACACTACTACATAGTGCACTCCCATGTACCGTTAAGTATATTTGGTAGTCCCCTACAGGTTACTATCCATCCATAGGTAACGAAGTCTACCACCTTGTATGTTGTGATACACCGAACACAACATTCAAGGAGATTGATTGTAGTACGTTAAGTCCTCTGTTCGCCAAGGTGTATATTGCAGTTCAGGTGACTTGCTAAGCCCTTTTTCCTAACTACGCCTTTGTTTTGTTTTGCGTCTTTAATTTCTAAAATTAATTAATTGACCACAGAATGAAATCCTCCCCATGGAATAACTCCTTAGTTGATCTTAGGTTAATACTAATGGAAACAATTCCTAAGTCCACCAATCAAGGAAACTGCTCTTATAGGAATCTTGACCCTTTTCCTTCTTTTGGAAATATTGGTGCTCCTTATATGGTAACGTTTTCCCTTCCCAGATTTACCATTGGTTTTCTAGTTTGGTTATTTTCGACCCCTATGTTTCCAAATTTCCAAACTTCTTCTCAACGGGCTCTCCTCCACCTGAACAATATCAACCTCCAGTTGATCCTAAAGTTGACTCTTTGCCTTCTTCGCCTATTTGATCTTCTTCCTCTTATTCCTCTTCATCTGGTGAAAGACTACAAGTTAGTAACCCGATGGATAAGAAGAAGAAGAAGAAAAGGAAGATTAATAAGAAGAAAAAAAGTAAGGGGACAGCCAAGCAACCATTTCTATGGATGCAACTAGTATGGAGAAACCTTCCAATCAATCTCGCAAAGTTAAATTCCCTTGTATGCTTTGTAAGGGTGACCACCTTATTAGAGATTGTCCTCATATTACCAAGGTATTAGAAGTGTGGTCTTAAGGCTCACATCGACCTTTTTCATCAACCTCTACAGATCATGTTGGTGACAAACCCTCAACTAGTAAGAGTAAGGTTCATGGGAGAAAGGGTAAAGTCAAATTTCCATGTATTTTATGTGAAGGGAATCATCCTATTCACCTTTGTCCTTATATGGATGAAGCCTCCAAATTGTTGGAAAACCTTACAACTTCTCAAATTCGTCTTCTGACTGGTTATCCAAAGCTTTCCCCTGATCCTCCACTAGTTGGTCAAGTGATTAATCAAAATTCATCTCCAGTCAATCCCACCCTCTCTAAATGTGAATCCCATGAACCTGTTCCTCATCAAAAATTGGTTGAGAAAATGGTTGACTTGATTCCACCTTTTGTTGATCATACCTTTCCTTGGAGAGTGAACTTCATACTACTCAGGTTCTTTTTGTTTCTTAAGATTCGAATGAATTGGGGGGGAATCCTCCTATTCCCATGGTACAGGGGGTCAATTCTCCTATTCCCATAACGCAAGGGGACATTTCTACCATTCCCATGGTGCCCCCTCTAAGTGGTATGGTCACTTCCTTTTATTAGAGTTGACTCACAGGATATCATCTTCCTCCTTACATGCCCTTTCAGATCATAATACAGGCTTATGATACACTCGTACCTAGCACAATCATAGATGAAGGGCATCAATTAGTATTTTTTCCTCAACTAGTTAGCAGGATTTAGGTTCTCCACAGCTTGTGCCTGTTACCCAGAATTTGTTGGCTTTTAACAGAGGAACCAGTCAACCGTTAGGGATCCTTCCTAAGTTGCATATTACTTTTGGATGAAAAATAGTCTATATCAATGTGATGGTTGTCGAAGGCCCTTTGAATTTTAATTTACTCCTTGCTTGTAACCATGTTTATGTCATGGGAGCTATTGTCTGTTCTCTCTTTCATGTCATACATTTCCTGCATGATGAAGAATTGTGACCATTGATAATCTTTCGTTCATTGGTCCTAATTTGACTCCTAATCAACCATCTTCCCTAAATGGTCCTTCTATGCAAGTGGTATCATCCCCGCCATAGGTTAATTATGTGGCCACCTGTTCCATGCCCATGTCTACTAATGATCTAGTCAGTGATACAATGCATCATGTATTGGGAGCATTGGAGCCTCACCTTTCCATTAGATCCCTTGGCATGTATCTCTTCCATAGCGTTGTTTTGCCATCTAATGAGAACATTTTGGAAGCCATGGCCTCTTATGGTCCATAATCAAGGTTTTTCGGAGCAGTTTTCCTTGTCTTGTGTCAAGCTCTATAAAAAATGAAACAAGGTTTCAGAGCAGAGTTCCTTTACATGTGTGAAGCTCATTAAAAAATGAAGCAAGGTGTTATGAACATGTTTCTTGTACTCTGTCAGGGTCATCAAAAAATGAAACAAATCCCCTTCCAATTCGAGTCGGTTAGATCTCGTAAATTCCCAATCTAGTCTTTCACTTGATCTCGTAAATGAACCTTCATTCCATCCACCTTTTAGTACCCAATAGTCTACTTAGGTGAATGAAATGAAGCTTGTGGGGCATGTACCTAGAATTGAGTCATTATTTTGGGGCCATGCAAACTTATCTCAACATAGCTTTTCTTTCTTTCAAGCTTGTGTAAAAATGAAATCAATCTCAAGCATAGTTTTTCTTTGTTTCAAGCTTGTGTAAAAATGAAACTAATCTCAAGCATAGTTTGTCTCCGTTTCAAGCTTGTGTAAAAATGAAACCAAATCCAAGCATATTTTTTTCTCATGTTTCAAGCTTGTGAAAAAATGAAACCATGTTCAAGTATCCTCAAGCATAGTTTCCCACGTTTAAAGCTTGTGTAAAAATGAAACCATTCCCACTTTACCTCTCATGATTGCCATTTTTAATCAGCATGTTTTTTCCAGATGAACATTGCTTTTCTCATTCCATCATCATCATCTGTTTGGACTATCATATGCTTTCACTTGGTTGTTTTATCCTTTCCTGAGGAACTGCTGCAATGAGTGGTCTTATTAGCCAACCTCTTAAACTTTGCATGTTTTGAGCAGTGCCATCATGATCATAATTAGTTTCCCTTTATACCACTTGTTCCTCCAAGTCGAGTCATCTTCCAACTCTTTTCTAACTCTCAAAATATGAAAACATTATCGAGCAATTGAATTTTCGAACTCGTAAAGGTAAATGAAAAGATGTCTTCTCATTATAAGTTTAACCCTTTTCCGGATTGAGATAGACTAGTTACGAAAAAGGAATACCTTAGTTAAATGTGGCTAAGAGGTTCTCTTAAATATTTTTTTCTACCTTTTCGGATTTGAGAGACTATCTATGAAAAGGGACATCTGGATTTTTCTTTTTTCCTCTTATTCAAACTCTCTAAACATGAAAAAGATGTCGATTTACCCCTATGTCATATTCGTAAAACTAAAACAATGAAGGACTTGTCACCATGAAGAGACCGAAATAATCCTTCCTAGGGTTCGTTATAAATGCTAGGATGGATTCATCCAAAGGATGAACTTATAAAACAACCATACAGTATCCTCTTAAAGATTGAGATTAAAAATAAAGAGGTACTCGCTAGAAATAGTTGGTGGAAATGGAAAGAAACATATATCCTGTATTTTGTATGAAAGGCAGAATGTCACTCTTGAACATTACACTTATCTCTATCTTGTGTTGGGTTTGGGGCATCCTCACTTTGTGACTTGGCTTATCAGGTTGTTGACGGTGTTGGACCCACCTACATGTCAAGGGGATCTCCCTGGTAAGAAGTCCAAATTAGACCTCAGACCATTTGGTGTAGGAGTCCTAGCAGTGGGTCGTAAGGTAATGCCTTGACTGCGATGTCACATAGAGGCAAGTAAGATAACTTTGTCAGTATCAAGGGTGTAAATGATGTAGAGAGTCAAGGAATGTGTACGAGAGGTTCCAAAACTTCGAAGGGAAAGGAAGGTGAAGGTGAGTTCTAGGTTGAAAGGGATCAGTCCCAACTCGACTAGGAACACACCACACAAACAACATGCATAGCTTATGTTAGAGTAGTCCACTCGGATGCGGCAGTCGCAACATACAAGGTAAAATAACATGAACATCACTCATGAATCAGTCCGAGGTGAGTGTGATAGTTGATATAGCAAGGTTCATGAGAAAGGTCTGTTTGATGTTTGGCAGAGAAATCGACACAGATGGTGACAACATTAATAATATATGCAAGAAATTAACAACAAGATCCATATAATTGCATACAAATAAGTTCATACACAAGTACATAAGTTAAACAACATATATCATTAAGGCAACTGGAACAATCCAACTACAATAACAACATATGCATGAAAATGTGCTGGCTCTTGTTATATAAAGAAGTGTAAGTCACAATCATACCATACACCATGTAAACCTACTAGCCCCAATAGTGGAACATTACAGCCACATCCACCTGCTCCTCCAAAGAGATGTACTAGCTCCATGCAGTGGAGAAGCCAAGGCATGTTACAATACTGCCCAAGCCTTCTTCAAAATAGTCTTAGTAGAAGCTTGGCTGACCAAAAGCCGAGTTATGAGGGACTATTTATAGCAAAGGGTGGGGTGACCCTTGACATTCCCCTTTGTGACCATTCAACTACCCTCATGACTCCTCACCTACTCTATGACTGTTACATCCACTCTCGACACTTGACTTACACTTGACATGACTCAACATTACAACGCACATGTACCCATGTGAGCAATGGCTTGGACAAGCCAAACTAGACATCATTCGGACTTAGACAACCATAGAAGTCCAATTGCTCGACACCCTCATGCTGATCAACAATGACATATTGATGCCAAGATTGGTAGTCCTTGAGAGTGTATGTGCGTTCTGCTGTGACATCCATCTGAAACTTAGACCTTGCCTCCATAGCATCTGGGTACATTGCTCGGGCTCCTCTGTCCAACTCATCTATGAGCATGCACATCATTTTCTTTAGTGTGGCTGGACCAACAACCTACTTGCACATGATGTCTACACTAATAGGCAAGTTTGCGCTGGTGGCAGTGCACATGAGCTCGTCGAAGTATGAGTCAAGCTCCTATTGGACCCGCTTCTTGGTCTTCACCTAAGTAAGGGTCCAAAGTGATGAGATCGCATGAATGCACACTATAACGTCCATGATTTTGAATACTCATGCATGTGAAGCTTGTATGCTAGTGATGAGTTGTGGTAGGTCTTCATAGTTCCAGATCTAACTCTGGATACGTGCTTGCAACTCGACTGCATTGGCCTTCATCATCTTTGGCAAATGAAGCGGGGCTCCCTTGTACTTCATTGTCCATGCTCGCATGTTATCAACAACAGTATGTATGTTCTTCAAGATGCGTACTCTTCTTGCATAACGCTGCTGCCATTCGTTGAGAGGAACGACTGCTTGATGCATGGTACCAAACTTGGAGTACAATGCTCAAATAACTGTGTCCAAGAAAAATACTTCATCCAATATTTCCTTCTTCAGTTCAGCTAGGGTAGACATTGTCACCAAGTCTCCTCCCTTCTTGGCCACCTATAGTTGCTTTGCCATTCGCTCATTCTTAGCTATGAGAAAATGAACACTTGAGCTAGTGGCTTTGGCATACACTCTAGTTGTGTTGGCCAACACAACTGAATGATTGCACACATTAGTCATTTTCTCTTTAAATTGCACAGGGGATGTTTGGTCTTCTGGATTCAGTACTCTCTGAGACTGCACAACTCTGTGATGAGATTCATCAAAGGAGATGTTGTGCATCTCTGCTTCCAGTTGACCACCAAGTATCTCAATGCCTCCTTGGTCATCTGAGACTTGCTCATCGTCTAGATGGATTGAAGCAGGTGAGTCAACCCATTTTTGGTGAGGCATGAGGTTAGTGTCCTATTCCAACTCCTGCTACTCCATGTCTGCATCCAACTATTCAAGAGCCTATTCTATCTCCTGAGTAAAGTCTTTCCCCTGTGAGGGTTCACCCTATTTGCTTGATGTCAAATGTTCAGAAGAAACAACTTTTATAGGCATTGCTTCGTCTGTCTGCATGTGATGCACCCCCTGTTGAATCTGTTGTTGCTGTGCTTCCTTCTCTAGTTTGCACAACTCTTTTTCTTTTTGGAGTTGCTCCCTTAGTTCATGAAACTCCTTCTCTACTTCTTCCATTCTCTTCTTATCCCTCTACCTTCACGTGATTCGCCTATCGTGCTCCTGCCTCTTATGTTGAATACCCATAGCTGCTTGTTCTACAAGCGGATCTGCTCGAAACTTGCAACTTTGTTCCTCCTCCATGTGGTTGACAATATTTCTATTCCCTTTGTCGCGCATAGGTATGCTTAGCTCTGTTGTTTCTGCTGTTGCTACTACTACTGGTGTTCTTTGTGATGCTGCTTCATGCTGCTGTGCTAACCACTCTATGGCGAAACCGACCTGTTCATTGGGTCTGGAAGAATTGAAGCAATACCTCCATGGGTCCTCCTCGGCTCAATGAAATGCCCCATAGATCCAATTGAATTGAACTCTCATGCAATGACACTTCACAATGCAATGTGGGTCATACGGGTTGAAGCTTCGAAGGTCGAATGGGTGCTTCTTCATTTGTTCAACTTTGACATCCGCTTGCTTGATGCTCTGGATCTCATATAACCCAATCCATAATGGAAGAGTGGGCCAAGGTGCCTTATTCTTCCATTGTAGCCTAGCTGTCGATCCTGCTGAGATATGATACGCCATTTCTTGCATGACAAGCATGTCCAAAACAAACTTTGGTAGAACATGCAGAAGCTTCTCCACACTGAACACTCGGATGAACGTGATGTCCAGTGAGGCATACCAATCTGGAATGCCTAACAATGCCTTCATCACTTCTTTTGACATGCAGGGTGGATCCTATTCAAATATCAACCTGTACACTAGGGTGAAAAGATGGTCAGGTAATTGTATAATCACTCCTCTGAAGCTGCACTCAGACAATAATTTGAAATACGTGCTCAGAAAAGTCTATGTTGGTGACCATGCCCACTCTAAGCTTGGGAAATCATGTTGGGCATGGACTACATCTAGAATGTAGGTGGACATATAAATCTTTGCATGCATGCCTTCGGGTGACTGTCGAGCCTTCATGACTTGCTCCTTCAGCTGATGAGCCAGTATGCCAGACCAGTTGCATGGTCTTCCTTCTCTATCAAGTTGGTCCAGCACGACCACCCAACTTTGAGGGAAGGTCTCAGTGCTTGCTTGGCCACTTAGTCAACATTTGAATATGACCAAGTATTGGGTATGCCTTCCTCAATATCTTTGTATTATAGATCTGATTGGGGGTCATCCTGAAATGAGCTGGCCCCTTTACCCAATCCTTCATAATGTATCTAGAGTGGCCTTTGCCATTGGGCAAGCTGAACGGGGGAGTCATGATTGTCATGGGCTCGGTCATCTGATACATCTCATCATAATCTCGTGTCCAAAAGGTTGCAAGCTTCATCAAATTGACACTACTCAAGGTCATTGTCTCGGGGTTAGTGTGAGAAATGATCCAGTGAATCATGTCTGTGCATGGGAATGCGGGGTATCTGCATGCAATCTGGTACAAGCTAGACTTATGAATGTTCACGTACACCTGACGGTCTTCAAGGTCTTCCCCAAAAGTACCAGAGAATGTTTCATTCACCTCTTTCCACTTTAGTTTGATGTCCTTGTCTAGATACAACTTCGTATCTTCATAGATCGACAGACCAGAGGACACCTGCTCAGTTGCTGCTCCAGTTTCCATACCATCAATGTCCTAAGATCCTGTTCTATTAGAAGCCATTGAGATATATGAACCCCTGAAAGATTTGGAAACAAGCAGCGTGCATGTCAAGAAATATGTCAGTGAAAACAAAGCAAATTCAGGGAAGGACACAACACATACCTAGGAAACTGATGAGCAATATTGCCCAATTTCACTGGGAGGCTGAGTGACTGGCTGCCAGAACTGCGCAAAAGGCAGTCTGGACTAACTGGGAGGCTAGACTAGCTATTGGATCCACGAAATTCCCAATCCACTTGGGAAGTTGGCTGTTGGGATTGCGTAATGCGCAATCCAAACTAGGAAGGACTATTGGCCGAGGGATAGATTTGCGCAAATTCTTGGGCCAAGCAACCACTACCCTCCAGGAATGTGAAAATTAGTCCAAGAGTCCAGTGCTAGGCCAAAATGCACAAATTTGGAGAGGAAGGTGAGCCTTTCTTCTCCAAATTGTACAATGTAGCCTTGGTGAAGGTAGAGATCGGGCCAAGGTTGGCTAGACTTGCCGATGGGAAACTGAAAGTAAGTAAGCCAATGAAATGCATGGTGACACTAAGTGATAGAAAAAGTGATAAGCAATGCATGCAAAACATGAATGGAAGATTCAACAAACAGATCAACATGCATGTGGGTGAGGCCGTTCGCCGATTGGGCGAATGTCCATGCAAAACAGTTTCATGCATGCGACAACAGTGAGATAGAAACACAAATTGAAACAGAGCTAGGACAAGCTAGAATATATGTAAATGACAACATGCGTTCAAGGAAATCAAGCAAACAACACTCACACAAGCAAATACACAAAAAGTGATAGAAATGTTGAAAAAGACATGTTGAGGCCACTGTTGGCATTATGGTTCTGGTATGATTATATGTTTCAGATGTTGTACTTGATGGCAACACCCATGGCATGGCTCTCATTTTTGATGAAAAATAAAGAAGTACGCAGGAGAACAGTTTAGGAGGTGCGTACCCGCAGCTATACCGTGCAGGGACCGCGTCCAAATACGCGGGTCACCCATTCATGGGGTGCGTACCCCAGTGCACACATTCCAAGGCAGTTAAGCGCCCACACGTGGGGTTTCTCATGGTATTTAGCCAACAGTATTGGGTTATCATGGTTTTTGATCCGTGGTATTGATTATTTTATTATTATTGAGCCCCATGATCCTTGATTTGAGGAAGAGCTTGCCTATATAAAGCAAAGGAGATCATTTGGCTTGGGCATCTTTTGTGTCTTTGAATATCTTAAGATCTGATCTATTGGGTTCTCGGTTCTTAAAAGATTGATTTATAAAGGAGAAGTTAGAAGTGAATCGGCGAAGGGTGATCTCTTGAGCACAAATTCAGATCTGAGCATCTGAGGTTATTTCAGCCCTAGTCCAAGGTACGCAGAGGCGCCGAAGGTTCAGTGCGTGGGTACGCAGATGCGCTGAAGGTTCAGTGCGTGGGTACGTAGAGGCGCTGAAGGTTCAGTGCGTGGGTACGCAGAAGCGTCGAAGGTTCTGTGCGTGGGTACGCAGAGGCGTCGAAGGTTCAGTGCGTAGGTACACAGGGAAACAGTGGTTCAGGTGCGTACTTTCTGTAGCAGCACGCGGCGTGGTTATTCTTTTGGGTGCGTATCTCTGGGAAGTACGCGGCGCGATAGTGCCATTGGGTGCGTACTGTACGCAGTTCAGTGAAAGGAGCAGTGCGTGGCCACGCAGTCCAGAAGAAGGAGATCTGCGGGTATACGCAGAGAGGCAGAAGGTGAACTGCGTAGCAACGCAGGCCAGTAAAAGAAAAAACCGCGTATCTGTGTTAAGATCTTCTGTTGGTTGAATTTTTCTGTTGATAAGGTGTTTTGGGTTCTGTTCTGTTATTGTTGACCTGGTTATTGCAGCTGACTGTATAATTTACATGTACTTGATGATCATTTGATGTATATGGATCCAGTTTGAAAATTTATGAAAAGTGGTCCTTGAAAAGAAGTAGGGGGTTGTAGCTCCCTTTCAGGAGAGACTGGAAAATGAGAGAGAGTTGTAGCTCTCAGCAGGTTGTAGCCTGCGTACTGGTAAAGGACTGCACCAGTACAAGACCATTGTAAAAGGAGTTTCTAATTTGAAAGAAGATAGAGACATATTGCAGCAGGTGGTTTTCACCCACATTGGGTTTCCACCTTATATCTGGTGTTCTTTGATGTGACTGTCTGATTTCCTTGTTCATGCTCATTATTTATGGTATTGGTATGCAAAAATAATTCAAAGTATAAATAAGAAAGATTTGGTAAAAGAATTAGATAATACTGATTCACCCCCCCTCTCAGTATTATTGTCAACAATTGGTATCAGAGCAGGTCCTTCAGAGAAGCTTAATCGCTTGAAGGTAGATCGTTCATCATGAGCAACTACGAGAGAGAAGCATCAATCAGGCCACCGGTTTTTGATGGGACAAACTTCAATTATTGGAAGGTAAGAGTTACTGCCTATCTTCAATCTCTTGGTACAGAAGTTTGGAATATCGTAGAGACAGGATATGCTTTTCCTTCAACTACTCCTACAGATGCAGACGAGAACAAGAAGTATGAAACAAATGCAAAAGCAGTCAGTACCCTATTAGGATGTATATCCCAATCGGAATTCATGAAGGTAATGCACTATAAATCCGCAAAAGAGATATGGGACAAAATTGTCACAAGCTATGAAGGGGATGAACAGGTAAAGCGTGCCAAACTTCAAACTC
>APFE030177628.1:64046-74054 GCA_000404065.3 Pinus taeda
ACAGGCTAGAAAATAGCCTAAATAATACAACTGCACAACTTGAGTTGGAAAGAGCATCCTCTCAAGCAAAGGACAATAGGATCAAAGCTTTGGAGGACATCATAATAGAGCTTAGGCATGATCCTAAGGATGTCAAAGCTGTGCAGGAGCTGTTGAAGCTAAGGGATGCTGATATGGCAACATTAAAGAAAATGATCAAGATCCCAACAACTCTTCATCCCCAAACTGAAGAAGTTGCCCAGCTGAGACATGACAAGGATGCAGCAGCTATGCTGGTGACACTATACAAACAACTCATCCAAACACAGGGAAAGTTGGAAGAATCAGAGGCTGCACTGCAGGCAACATTGCAACAAAAAGAGGCAGGCCAAACTTCCCAGCCCCCTCCAGAAACAATCAATCTAGAAGAAGCCCTTCAAACCACTGGCCCTCCCATTCAGCAGACAGAGCAAGCAGCACCCTCTACCTCAGCACCAACAACAGAGCAGGCTGAAAGTCTTGATATGCAGAAGCTCAGAAATGAAATTAAGGTCTTGGAGGCCCAAATGACAGAGCTAAGTCAAGCCAAAGAAACTTTGGCTAAGCTCAATGAAAAATATGATAAATCCAAGCAAAACGTAGCTGAGAGAGAAGAGAGGTAAAGACTCTCAAGAGGAGGATAAATGAGCTAGAGATAGAGCTGACACTTGATAAAGTAACAGCTGAGCTCAAGAGAGTCCTATGGGCCAATATTGGCCAATCCATCACAGACCAGTGGGAATACATTGAGGCTATTCATGAGCAGATGGGGCTCATTGGAAAAGAACATAGGGAAATCCAAAGAGCAAGGGCATCTCTAGGCAGTATGCCTGAGGCTGCCACCAAAATGATAAATGTGCTTAATTACAGAACAAGTTCTCAGCTGGTCAAAATGGGAATTGCCAACAGGACTGAGACCATTTCGATGATCAAAAGGGTCCTGACACTAAGAAACCTGGTACAGACATTAGAGAGAAGAAGCCAAGATATGCAGACAGACATCAATAAATTCATGGACAAATTTATAGCACTACAGAACAGAGGTCTTCCTAGCTTAATGGGCACCTCAGGAAGACTACTTTCCCATGAAAATTATGCCAAGAGGGTCAACACCTTTGCTACAAGTCAGATTGCAGAAAAGCCCATCACATCAGCAGAATCAGGACCAGCATCAGGACAGACTCTTTTCAACCGGGTAGAGAGATTATTCTTTATCATGAATGAAATCAATCACTTGTTTGATGCGCCTCCAAATTTCTATAAATATACAGAGGCAGATGAGACTATAGAGGCAATTTTGAGACATCAATTGCCCACACAGGAAGTCTGGAATGGACTGATACAATTACTGCTAAACCAGAGCCATTAATTAAGTTTTTATTGAAATATATAAGTTGTCATGCACAGGAAAATTTTGATATGCCAGCATGTATGCAGAGAGAGGCTGAGCCAACTCAGCAAAACCATTCGGCCACCACAGCAGCACTGACAGTCACAGGTGACAGGGCTGAAAAGCTACAGGAGGACAGAGCTGCACAGAAACGTCATTCATCAGTTATAACAAAGCGCTCAACCGACTCAGTGACCTCCAAAGGTCGAAATCTTCTGACAGAATTAAAGAGCATTTATGTTGTATTGAAAGATGCAATAACTTCTTATCTACTATTTCTGTACGAGTTAATGAAGATATTTTATTTCTTAGATGACTCAATGCCTGAGATATTTTGTATGAAACACTTCTATATATTCCCCCTCGCATGAGTTTGCAGGGGTTGGATGTTATTGATATCTTTTAGATAGCTCTTTGACTGTAAATTCTCAGAGAAGTAATACAAAGGCCGTGGAATTTCCAAAGCTCTGTGTTGTTTTGATGCATTGTGGTGTTTAGCTAAAAGTTACAGGATTCCTGCGTATTTCATGGCACAATAAGTTTTCCTTACAACTCTTTGTTATGTGTTTTGTTATCATTCATATCTCTTTCAAGCTTTTGTGCTTTACAGTTAATGGCAAGGAAAAAGAATAGTTCCAGGACTTAATCACAGATTACCCTGAACTCAATCTAAGCTATTATAAGTGTTCTTCTTCAGTTATAGTAATAAAGGTGTAATTCTTAATTGCTACCCTTTCATGCTATATCTTTCACAGTGATTATTGTTTCAAGAATTCAAGTTTGCTCCTGAGGAATATATCTCTTTCCCACACCTCAGCTTAGTGGAAAATTCTTAATTCCTTTTCACTGGTTGTTCACATTCCACCATCATAATTTCAAGTTTGTTCCATAAAGTATTTAAATGGCCCTGTAATTCCAGCTGCTCAAACTCAAGATCTCAAAAAACCAGTAGCCACAAACTCCATTGCCTAATGAACTAACATTATCTGCCGATTTCCTCTTTAGGTACAGAAAGACATCCTTCCAACCCAAACATAAACCAAAACTCTCAATTCATAACTAGCCTAAAATCTCCACAGAACAGAGACAAACCTTAAAGAGAGAGCCCTCTCTGATTGCAGTTGGGCTAGAAGCTGTAATCCAAAGATTGGTTAGTGGTTACCCCAGCCGTATTCCCTTGGGAGTCAAAGGGAACAACCTGGGTGATAACATAAATGGCGACTCCACTGGGGACCTTTTTAGGATTTTCTAATTTCTATATATCTCCTAGAGCTACAGTTGAAACCTGAATATCAGTCAAGAAGCCTTCAAAACTGTTTCTGTTCAAACACTAAGAGCTTTAGGGAAGAGCTGCTTCAGTCAAACTTCATACTAGCTTTGAGCTATATATAGCCATTTAAAAATCTTGTCCAATCCTTGCAGATATAAAATTTTCCTAAAAAACTCAAAAAAACTAGTTTAGAAACTGGCTCCCAAGAAGAATCCACAATACACTAGGTCAAATCCTGACCCAAATCCACCCCCTGTCTTCGATAATCCTAAGACAATCCCTAAATTTGTTAAGAAGCAGCAAGGGCCAGATAAGCTTGTTGACTTAAGTCCAGAGACAGTTCACCCCAACCCCATCTCCACTCCAATCAAGGTTCTTTTTCGGTCCACCCCCAATTCCCTTAGTTCACCATCCACATCTCAAAGCCCTCCTCCCACATCTTCATCCACTGCACATACTCCTTTGACCAACACTCTAGGTTATGCTACACCTGTTACCCCTGTGATACCCACTGTTCCTTTTACCCTAGTTGCCCCTGTCAATCCCCCAAACCTTGTGAACATGGCTAACAGATATGCACCCCTACAGTTACCTGCTAACGTTGCAGCCTTTCCTCATGACTACCAATCCAAAATCTCATACTTTGACTCCACTGGCCCTTTCACTACCATTCAGCATGCTAGGAGGATGCAAGATCATTTTGAAAACTATGAAATTGATGATGACAGTGTAAGGATGAGAATCTTTGTTCATAGCCTCACAGGGGATGTAAGAACCTAGTTTAGGTCACTCACTGCCAATACCATAACAACCCCTGATGAGCTTTACCATGCATTTACCAATAGATGGGAAAAGAAGAAAGATCCCTTGCATATACTGGGTGAATATGATACAATCAAACGAGGTCCTCAAGAGACCGTTTTGGAGTATTGTGCAAGATTCAATAATGTATACAACGCAATACCCCAGAATTTAAGACCTCCCCCTGATTTAGCACTATACAAATCCCTGATGGTTTTTGACCCTGACATGGCATATCCAATTGAAGAAAGAGCCCTGAAACCCTTGAGGATGGCACAAACAGGTTGCTGTCACAGTTGAGGCTAACCTAATTGCCAAGAGGAACAGGGCAAGATTGGAAAAATGAGTCACCTTCAAAGAGGAACCCTCAGCCTTTGACCAGAAGTTGGATGCAATACTCACTGGTATGAAGAGGTTGGGTGACAGAGTAGAATTGGTTGAGAGAAAAGCATCATGGGAAGCACCGCAAAACAACCCTAACAGAAATCCAAACTTTAGGAGAAATCAAAACCCAAACGTTGGGAAGGCTAATTCTGATCCAGAGATAAGACCTCTGTTTCAAGAAAACTATGCTGAAACATCCACTTCAGGTGAGCCAATGGATGACACCCACATCAACCTAATGGGCCTTAATGATCAACACCAAGTTTTCCTAAGTCAAGAAGATCATAAAGATGATGAAATTGAACAATTCCAAACCAAGTCAGGATAGTCTTTTGACTTCAAATAAGGCTATGACACAGCTGTTTATGAAGTTCATAAACAATACAAACTAAGAAGTAGGACTGTAAACATAACACAGCCTGAAAAAACAGAGGACAGGCTACAACCTAAGAGGGCCATAGTCACAGAACCAATTAACACAACTGATTCACTTACAAAGGAGGTAACCGTTGAAGAAGTTACTGAACAACTTCCCTCAACACAGAAGCCACTGGTTGCATCATCTTTACAGCCTAATCCAAGTAAAATTCCTCAAGAGATGAATGAAGAACACAAGCCCCAAGATCAAGACAAGGATCAAGAAGAAAACTTACTAAACAAAGAAAAGTTGGTCACCCACAACACTAAGGTTCCAACTGAAAAACCCTTTGACTTGGAAGCTGAAATTGGCAAACTAAAAGTAGCCATCCCTCTTTCAGAACTAGCCAAGCATGACATTTACAAACAACAGATTAAGAAGTCCCTCCAACTCACTCGAAACAAAGACAATGTCAATGTATTGGATGACACCCCAGAATTGTTGTTCGGTCCAGAGGTTGATGGAAAAACAGCAGGCACAGGGATTTTACCTTTCTATGTCAGCTTGCATGTTCATGATAAGATACTACATAATGCAATGTTTGATTCAGGCGTCTCTCACAACCTTATGCCTAAATCAGTAATGGAGAAGCTCAACCTGGACATTACAAGACCTTATAAGGACCTATTTTCATTTGACTCCAGCCAAGTTAAGTGTTTAGGCTTGATAAAAGACTTGTGTGTATCCCTTGTCCAATATCCAAATAAAACAATCTTAATGGATGTTTTTGTCGCTGATATTCCACCCAAATATGGAATGTTGTTGTCAAGATCATGGGGGGCTAAACTTCAAGGGTCCCTACAATTAGACATGTCATATGCTACAATCATAGTCTTTGGTCAACCCAAAAGACTATATAGAGAGTCACTCATGAAATACATGGTCAGCAATGAAGAAAAGCCTCAAAATTTCCCCATATATGCTGTTCATTCTGACATAGATTCATACATTCTCTATAATGATAATTCATGTCTTGCAAATGATGATGATACCAAGACACTCAAACAAGATCAGGACTTTAATGAACAAGCTACAGCTCCAGAAATAAAGATGATCCAATCAAGTGATGAGACTGTTCTAAAAGACAAACTAAATGAAGAACCAGAACTTCAACTCACAATCCCAGACCACAGAGAAGTTATTAAGTCTCCCCTAGAACAAGAGATCCTATGGTTCCTTGAATTTGATGGGTCAGTCAACAAGTTAGGGGCAGGAGCTGGAGTTTGGATACACAATAAACAGAACAACCATGCAGAGGGCTGAGCCTATAGACTGAACTTCAGATGCACTAACAATATGGCTGAATATGAAGCCCTCTTACTAGGCCTCAAGTTAGTAAAATACCTACAAGCCATAAAAGTTTCAATCCTAGGAGACTCAGACCTAGTTATTCAACAAGTAAAGGGTAATTTTGTCACCAATGAAAAAAGATTGAGGTCTTATAGGTCTGCTGCTGCTGAATTACTAAATTCCTTCACTGAATTTCAGATTGCCAAAATTCCTAGAGCCCAGAATCTTCATGCTCATAGTTTGGCCACATTTGCAAGTACCTGTAAGCTGCCTTTCGAGCCCCACCACTGTTTTACAGCCGAGATAAAACACAGACCATCTGTCCCAAACAATGTCAGGGATTGGCAGGTGTTTGATGATGATGCATAAATAAACAATTTCTTGACTTTACAGCAAGAATTTTCAGGTCTAAACATTGAAACTGAGACAGCAAGTCAATCACAAATACTTGGTACAGCAAGTCAATCACAAATACCTGAAAGAGCAAGTCAATCACAAATACTTGGTACAACAAGTCAATCACAAATACAGATTAAACACAATAACAAAGCAATATCACCCAAAACAGCTAACCAAATGCTACATCCTACAATCTTCAACAAACACAACATACAAGAAATCCAACAAATTATTTGTGAGGAGACATCTGATGATGAAACTGAAGTTATACAATTAAAGGACAATTTTATTCCAATAGGCTTAGCTCCTTTAGAAGACATTTTTGACTCCAATGATGTTCCCAACAAACCAAAGTTGCAGCCCCTCAACACTGCCATAGAAGAATGTAACATTGGGACTGATAAACAACCCAAAATCATAAAACTGTCTGCTGCATTACCCCCTGAACAAAAGCCTAAATACATTGACCTTTTCAAAGAGTTTCAGGATGTCTTTGCATGGAGTTATGAGGATTTAAAATCCTATGACACCTCTCTAATACAACACACTATCCCACTCAAGCCAGATCAAAAGCCCTTTAAGCAAAAATTGAGGAGAATCAATCCTATGCTCCTCCCAGCAATGAAACAAGAGGTACAAAAAATGTTTAAAGCAGGCATTATAGCACCAATCAGATTCTCTGATTGGATTTCAAACTTAGTCCCTACAAGAAAGAAAACTGGTGAAATAAGGCTCTGTGTTGATCTAAGGAACCTGAATCAGTTGTCCTTGAAAGATAATTTCCCCTTACCCAAGATGGATCACATCCTGCAGAGAGTAGTGGGGGCGTCAAGAATTTCTTTACTTGATGGATTCTCAGGCTTCAACCAGATCTTAGTTCATCCTGATGATCAGGACAAAACAACATTCACAACCCCATGGGGAACCTTCAAATATGTTAAAATGCCTTTTGGGTTGAATAATGCAGGGGCTACATTCCAAAGAGCAATGGATATTGCTTTTGCCAAAGAAATTCATGATTCTCTTGTCATTTATTTAGATGACCTCACACCTTTCTCCAAATCTGACCAAGAACATTTGAAACATCTAAGGCAGATATTCATAACTTGTAGGAAATATGGAATTTCCTTAAATCCTAAGAAATCCCTGTTTCGTTTGGAGGAAGGTAAACTATTGGGCCACATCATTTCCAAGGATGGCATTAGGATTGACCCAGACAGAATCCATGCCATCTTACAAATGTCCCATCCAAGAAATATAAAGGAATTACAAGCCTTTCTGGGTAAAATCAACTTTCTAAGGAGATTTATCCCAAATTTGGCCGAACTAAGCAGATTACTCAATAACATGCTTAAAAAGGATTCAAAAGTGAAATGGACAGTAGAAGCGAATCAAGCTTTTGAAGGTATCAAGTTTGCCCTCACTCAAACCCTAGTCTTAACCAACACTCAATTTGACAGGGAATTTATCATATTTTCCTTTGCTTCCCAACACACAATTGTTGTTGTTTTATTATAGAAAGATGACCAAGGAAATGAGAAACCAATTGCTTTCTTTAGTAAAGTTCTTAGAGATGCACCCCTCAAGTACCAGATCATGGAAAAGCAAGCATATGCTTTGGTCAAAGCTATTAAGGACTTTAGGATCTACATCCTATACTCCCATGTGATAGCCTATGTACCAAGTCCAATTGTTAAAGACATACTTACTTAAGAGAACTTAGAGGGCAGAAGAGGAAAATCGGTTGCCAACATTTTAGAATTTCATATTGAAATAAAACCTACAAAACTGATAAAAGGGCAGGGTTTGGCTAAATTAATGTCTGAAAAAAATTTCCAAGCCTTGGACATCAACCAACTGGACAGTGAACCAGAGCTGGCGACTCCAAAGATCAATGTAGCCTTTGAACAATCCCTGTGGTTTTCTGATATCTGTCATATATTGCAAAACCTGTGTGCTCCCCCAAGATTGTCCAGAACTAAATGTAGGTTCTTAAAAATGAAAGCCTCAAGATTCTGTGTCATGGATGGCGATTTGCTTTGGAAAAACCATGAGGGTATATTGCTAAATTGCTTAATTGAAGATGAGGCTAACAATGTCATAAAGGAATTTCTTGCAGGTGATTGTGGTGGACATTTTTATTGGAAGTCCACTGTGGATAAAATACTAAGGGCTGGTTACTATTGGCCCACTCTGTTCCCTGATGTAAAAAGTTTCACCAACTCATGCCATAAGTGTCAAATATTTGAGGGAACAAGGAAGTTACTACCACTCCCTTTGAGGCCTATTGCAACAGAAAGACCTTTTCAACAATGGGGTTTGGATTTCATTGGGGAAATTCATCCCTCATCCTCAGGCCAGCATAGATGGATCCTCACAGCCACAGACTACTTCACCAAATGGATTGAGGTCATCCCTTGTAGACAGGTAAATGATTCAGTAATCATTCAGTTTTTGGAGAACAACATATTGTCTAGATTTGGTTGTCCCAATAAGATAATAACATACAACACTGCTGCTTTCAGATCCAAGAAAATGGTGAATTTCCGCCACAAATTTCATATTACTTTGGGTCATTCCACCGCATACTACCCTCAAGGAAATGGCCTAGCTGAGTCATCAAATAAAAGCCTGATAAACATCATCAAGAAGGTGTTGGAAGAAAATAAGAAGAATTGGCATAAGAAACTTGTAAATGCCCTATGGGCAGATAGACTAACAACCAAGAGATCCATTGGTGTCATCCCATATGAGTTAGTCTATGGATTAGAAGCCAAATTTCCGCTAAACCGCCTGCCCACGCCAGCGCCACGGCCCGCCCACGTCACGTTCGTTTGGCGCCCTGTCAGCACCTCCGACCGCCAGCGCTCCTGCGTGTATGACACCTATGCAATCCCCGTGGACCACTCACTGACCGCCACGTCACCCGATGACGTCACCCGACCCTGAACCCACCTGATGATGTCATGCTGACGTCATCCAAAAAGCGCGCCAATGAGCCAAAAGTCCATATTTAGCCGTTTTTTTGCGTTTTTCTCATTTTCTCACTGAAAGAACCATTGCTCTCCTCTGCATGAGAATTACGTCCAGTGCCGCAAACCTGCTGAAATCGACCTGAAGAAGCGCTGCCGCCTGCAACCCACCTGCACTTGTCACCATTACCAACAATTCACCAGGTATTTACCCAAAGCATCCTTTCAGAGCTAAGTTACGTCCATGTTTCTCCAAAACTGAATTCACAGCAGTAAAACAAACCAGTTTTTACCATTAAATTCCCGGGAAAACTAGCATTCCTGACAATTGCAGGGTCTAATTTCACCTACTGAACCCACATACATCTACCCTTCCCCAAATTCCCATTTTGTCCACGCATTCATGGACTGTAGACCTAAAACAACATAATTCACCAGGAAGACTGAGTTGCCTGCTCCTCAAATCTATCAAATTACTCTTGTTAAGCATTCTGCACCATTATCACACCTCATTACCCTTTTTTCCTCTGCAAAATTAACCCTCTGTGGTCTCCTGCCCGCTAAAACCAGTTCAGCACCAAGTCATAACCACTGCTTAGCCATGGAGACACCAATAGTCCCAAATATTCAACCTCTGAATGCCCCACCAGAGAGCTGGAGTGGAAAGCCCTAGGTGATAAAGATTACCAGATGTTGGACTCCATGCCCATGACAGCCAAGTTTAATATTCACCTGATGAATGAAATAAAGGCCCAACATCTCAGTGGGGCTGACACCTTGGGAATTTGGGATTCCCACATACTCATTTACAACCTCCCTCAAGTTAATGTGCTACCAGACTTGATAAAACAATGCATGTCAAGTTATGATCCCGGCCAAAGAGCTGTCCTCAGCCCCTCAGGCTTAGTACTATTCCATATCACCCTTGAGACTATCAATGAAATGCTGCACTTTCATACTACAAATCCCCTTGCTCCTCTCTCCCTCCAGGACCTGATAACAAAAGGGGGCAACTTGTCCAGGGATCAGATTTCCAGGGTTAACCAGTTGTTTATTCAGCCTGAGT
>APFE030177628.1:79964-93903 GCA_000404065.3 Pinus taeda
TTTGAGGCATCAATTGCCTACGCAGGATTGGTGGGCCTCCATGATACAATTATTATTATAAACAAGAGGCTTCATCTAAATTTTGTCATCAAAATATATAAGTCATCACCTTCAGAAAGTATGATACTAGCAGGGCCGAGAAAAAGCTTCAGCATGACAGAGCATAAAGGCACATCATTCACATCAATCAGCATTAAAGCAGAAACACTCAACCGACTCACTCTCTTCCAAAGGTCAAGAAGATGCCTGACAGCATTAAAGACCATTTATCTTACACTCAGACTAGCAATAACTTTCTTATCTAATATTTGTAAAGTTGGTGAGCACAGTTAATGTATCAAATGACTCAGCATTGAGATATTTTGTAAAACCTATTGTATATATTCCCCCTCGCATACACTTCCAAGGGGTTGGTGATTATTGTTTTTTTGGTTGTTTTCTCTTACGAAAAACTTAGAACTCGACTGTAACTTTCATAAGGATGTGATTAATAAAGCTTGGAGTTTACAGGAACTGAGTCTTACTGGTGCATGCTGTGATTGGAACCATTGAATGCTACAGGATTCTAGTGCTATGACTTGATATAATAAGTGTTTCTCTATCTCTGTTAATTTTCTGTTATTTATTTTAACTTATCCCTCTCACATGTTGTTCTGAATCTAGGAAAGAAAGAAAAAGAATAGCTCAGGATTTGTCCATGGAGACACCCTGATCTCAATCTCATTTCACTATAAATGTTTTTTCATAACTTTCAGCTGTTTAAATTGGAATTCTTAATTGCTCCAATAAGCTCTGAATACCTCATAGTCACTATTTGGTAATTCATTTATGCTACTAAGTAGGGATTGTCATTCAAATTTATATCACACTGTTGGTAACTCCACATCTCATTGTTTCACTCACTAAATTGAAAATTATATTAACAATAGCCATCTAGCCTTGCAGCAAAACTTTCTCCATCACAGGCACCAGAACTATCTCATTTTTCTGACTCCATATGCGCAACAGATTAGCATCTTCTGGACTCTTCATGCCCTTCTTACAACAAAATTTCATCAACCAAAGTCTCAAACAGGAAACTGAAACTTTAAACTAGCCCAAGATACTCACAAAGCAAAGCTGAAACTTAAAGAGAGAGCCCTCTCTAATTATAGATAGGCTAGGATCTATAATCCAAAGGTTGGTTAGTGGTTACCCCAGCCGTATTCCCTTGGGAGTCATAGGGAACAACCTGGGTGTTAACAGGACTTTGGGAATCAAATCTCCCAAGGTAATTGCTCCCCTCTATGCACATTTTCACTGACATTATCCATCAATGTCATACCAATTATAATCCCACCCTCAGGGCAATGATGTCCTTCAATCAAACTGCTCTTTTCAGAATTACTGCAAATTCAATCAATGAAATGCTACAGTTTCAACCCAGCCAAGACCTCACCCCCATTTCCCTTGGAGAATTACTAGAGAAATAATCTAAATTGTCCCAGACTGAACTCAGTCACCTTTGCCAGAATTTTATGGATAAACATCATCAACCCAAAGATCCTCCTCCCTATGTGGCATCTTTGTTCACACAAATAGGCAAAAATATAGTCAATATGATAGTTGCAGTCATGGCTTTCAATACTAGTGAGTATGTGGATGAATTGACTCTAGTTTTAACGTCCATTTTTACCCTTGGGTAGCCTCCCGCTGTCAAATATGACTATGTTGCTTTCATTGCTAATAAAATCCATGACCAATTCATGAGGCTAGAAAATGAAAAGGTATTTAAGTATTCTACATTTATATATCACATTTTCCTTTACTATCAGTCTAACAAGTTCCCATTCTCTGTAAATAAACTTGATTCAAAGAATAATCCTAGAGCAATCATTTTTTTGACTTCCATCTTCCACGATACTTGTCCCTTTTCATACAATGAATTCATTGACCAGTTTGTCCACCCAGTGACCACCATGCTGACCGGAAGTCCTCCTCCTAGGATTAGTGAGGAAATCAAAAGAATCCTTCAGCTCTCAAAGCAATACAAAATAGATGACTGGTACTTGTACCAAAATCACACAGAGATTAAAATTTATGGTTGTGAACTCCCTCCCTTCAAACTACCAAAGTATGTTCCTATGAGATTGTTTGCCTTGGAATATCATACGCAAATGTTAAACTCTGATCAGACTCATTTCACCAAGGCCAAGAAGAAAGCACAATTGAGAATTAAATATCACTTAGGCCCATTTGTCTGTAACAATAGAGAAGCAGGCAAAAGAGCAGAAGAAATCCTAGAAAAATGAGATTAAAGAAAAGCTTTGCTTGGAGATATGATCCAAAAAGTTTCATTTGTGATAGGAGAATGAAACATAAGCTGTCACCATATATCCATCACAAAATCCCAAAAATATAGTAGTATGCAAATATGGATGAATGGAGGGAAGGAACTCTAGTTGAGATGGATAGTGATCAAGTTGATGTAGAGAATGTGATGAAAGACCTAGAAAAGAGACTTGACCTAGACTCTTGTGAACAAGTACCAATTGGATCTACTCAAAAGCCATCCTCAGAGCCTAGTGCCTCTATAATAGAGACTTATCAAAGGCACACACAGGAAACTAGTGCACCCCCAATAGAACCACCATAAAAAAAGGAACAGGGAACAAGTACTCTAGCATCAGAACAACTAGAGATGTTATAGAAGCTTGAAATTTTTGAAGAACATGATTCACCACAGCCCCATCTAGCTCAGGTTAATATGGGAAACCACCCATTTTGCAGACTCCTCTAAATGAGGAAAAGAGCTTAAAAAGAGACAGGGAAGTAGGTACCCCTGCCAGTGGTCCTTCAAACCAGCCTGGTGCTAAGGTGCACAATCTAAATCCATATTCAGAGGAAGAATTCTTTGAGGAAACAACAGGGAGTTTGAGGAAAGAAGGTGGAGACAATCTACATACATTCCCAACAAGTGGGATACCTAATTCATAAAGACAAGAGCTTGAAAGACATCAAAGTATCGAAGTTTCATCTTTCAGATATTTATCTGACAAGACCATAGATATAAAAGGAAAATTCAAGGAGATAAAGGCCAAGAATGAGTGGCTGAAGGTCCAAGCCTACACTCAATAATTGAAGGTGGCCCCTACAAATCAAACCAGGTTGATGTCAGCTTATGAAATCAAAGAAGGGCAGATGAGCTTTCTAAAGCCCACAGTACAACAACCTAAGTCACTTGCAGACTACCTCAAGATTGATTTTGAGGTGTTAGCCAAATATATCCACCCCATAGATCAGATAGAATTGCATAAGAAAACAGGGGAGATGGTTTATTCTACACTGACAAGCAAGGCCATGATGGCACATAGGTTTCAAAATTCATTGGAGAACACTACTACCCAATTGCAACTAGAAAAGGCCTCGTCACAAGCGAAGGACAACATAATCAAAACATTGGAGGATTTGATTATAGAGTTGGGTCATAACCCAAAGGATATCAAAGCTACAGAGAGCCTAATAAAGAAAAAGAATGAATATATAGCTGCACTAAGGAAGCAGTTGAAATTTCCACCACTCAGGCACCCACAGACTGCTAAAGTGATTGAGAAAAAGAACGAAGAAGGGCTTATGGACCTGGTCCTTAAGCTAAATAATAAACTAAAAGAGATAGAGCAAGAATTAGAGAAAACACTACAAAACAGACAGAGTGAGTTTACCTCTCGGCCTCAAAATGTAATGCCAGTGGTTTCCACAACAGTCCCTTCTACATTGGCAACTGCTCTAGCACCAAATGTCCCTTTGGCAACAGTTGAAACTATAGAAGAAACAGGTACAGGTACATCACAGGTTGGAAACTCAAATTAGAGCATAGATGAGTTGATCAAGTCCATGCAGGAAATGAAGCTCCAAGTCTCTGAACTGCAAAAGGTGAAAGAGAAATTCATTACTTTAGAGCAAAATTATGATGTGTCAAAATTCAATTTTGCCGAAGAGGTGAGAAAAAACAAAGGCTTGACTCAACAGGTTAAAACACTGGAAAAAGATCTTACATTTGAAAAACCTTTGACTGATATCAAAAAGATCTTATGAAGCAATATCATAAATTCAATCAATGATATTTGGTCATCCATTCAAATAATTTTTGAACAAATTGACTTAGTGAAAGTTGCTCTTCAAGGGATTGAAAAAACCAAGGAAGAGCTAGGAGGGAAGCCTGAAGAAGCTATCAGATTAATAAACTTTCTAAACAACATAAACATGTATTAGTTGGAATAGCTAAACATTGAGGATAGAACAAGTACCATCCTCGAAATAAAGAATTTATTGACCAAAAGGAGTTTAATGCAAGGCCTAGAACACAAATGTCAAAATATGCAGGAAGACATAGATGAATTTATGGGAAAATTTGGTATCTTACAAAGTAAAGGACTTCCAAGTCCTTTAGTCATCAATGACAAGTTAATGAGGCAAGATGATTATGCCAACAAATTATATCAAGAAGCTAATAGTCAAGCCATTTTATCTGCCAGTTCATCTGCACCCAAGGCATTACCCACAGGGAGAGTTCTCTATGATAGTTTGGAAAACCTTTTTTATATTGAACATGAAGTGAGGCACTTGTTTCCAGTACAACCAAATTTTATAAAATACACAGAAGTAGATGAAATCTTCCAAAAACTGACAAGGAAAAGAATACCAAGAGATGATTGGTGGGCCAGCATGACAGACATCTTATGATTTACCATGGTAAAAAGTGAAATAAATTGAAGATTTACCATAGTCAATTTTGGTAAAAAATGATGAATGATGGTAAAACAGGTACATAGTATCAGTCATGGGTAAAAATAATATCAGTGAAAAGCTAAAATCAATCATCCAACACAGAATTACGAGAAAGACAATAAGATGCATTTTCATAGGACCTGTGTCCAGCTCCTTCAACAAAAACAGGGACATCAAACAAGTAGTTCACATTCAGTTTCTACTTTTGAGACCATCTGTCTCTACATTCATGTAAAAGATATTTAGTTTTCCTATAATGTATCTCTCTCAGTTAGGAGATATTTTGATGTAAATTTTATATAAGTACTTCCTTATTCGAAGTATTGAGTGTGGATTCTTAGACATTTCTGTAGACACTTTATTTTGAAATAGACCTGTTGTTGAACAACTATTGTATGGTTGGCTGGACAAAGTAATAAAGCAAAGGATTTTTACAGGATACCTGTGTCAAATGAGAAACAAATAACTACTCTATATCTTATGTTTTTTACAGTTTTCTGGTTTAAATATTCATATGTGTTTCATATTTGAATGATAAATGAAAAATTATATTTCAGAAATAGCTTTACTGTATTCTGTCTTTAAAATCGTTTATATTCTTAATGTTTTCTTCCAAGCTGTCATAGGTAGGGAATTCTTGATTGCTCCCTACTTTTTATTTTATCACTCTGACCATTTAACAAAAAAATCTTAATTGGTTTTTTTAATGAGCACTCACTTCCCTCATCTTGAACTTTGTTGAATGATTCTTAATTTCCCTTTCTCCCTTTCAATACCATTTCACCCTTTTAAGCTATCATTTGTCTCTTGTTTAGCTATCTTGCCTTGTGAAGCCCTCCTTTGTTGAATCAACCTGATCTAGTTAAGCCATCTTCAGTTAACTCCATAGCCCAATGGCCCGAAATACCTTGTTCTATCCATCTACTCCTAAATTCCACCACCAAACAAAATCAAAACCCCCCAAGCTTTCATAACTAGCCTTATATCCCACAAACAAATCTAGATCACAAAGAGAGAGCCCTCTTTGAGTACAGATTGGCTAGATTATATAATTGAAAGATTGGTTTGTGGTTACCTCAGACCCCTTTCCTTCTTCTAACAACTTCAAGGAAAATCTGAATGATAATAGTATGGAGGACTATCTAAAGGAGTATAAGACTCTTCTATGATGGAAGTCTAAAAGATTTGAGCCCCCTTAGGAAGGTCTAGGTTGATGTAAAGTTCAAGTAAGACTTCAATGGAAAATGGGGTCTCATTTGGGCTTGGTTATATCTACAGCATTTGATTTATGGACTCAACAATGATTATAAATAAAATCTATTGGTCAGGAGAGACTATGGCTCTTTGACTTAGAATATAGGAAGCTTGGAAAAAATGGATGATTTCTTGGAACAAGTATACCCATGGGAACAAGTATTTGGGAAAATCTGATTCCCATAGATGAATGTCATCGTTCTGGTTCAGGAATTTATCTTTACTCCAGCAGTGGAGCTTTAATAGGTTGCTAGAAGTAGATATGTATTTAATTTTGAAATCTTTGTCTGCCAATGGGAGATGGTCAATGTACCGGTGAGGAAGCCATAATTTGGTTTATTCTATTGAATTATTCTTTCTGTGGATTAGGAGTAAGCTTAGGGGCTCTGGAACAGTAGGAAGGGTGAATACAACCTGTAGAAAAATGGGCTTTGGATGCACAATAGGTTTATTCTAGTTTGGCAGGGTCTTTTAATTTATTTAATCAATTAACCTTTCATTAATTACTGTGTAGATCTTTAAACAGAGGGTCGTTCTGGTTTTTTCAAGAATACCTAGAAAACAGATATTTAGTATGCAATCAGGGTTGTATGGCAGCATTAGAGGTTTTCGAAGCTTGGATTGTCTATGTGTTGCTTCAATTTGGAATCTACAAGGTCTTCAGGTTGCAAAATGGGTTGAAAACAGTTGAACAGGGTTTTGGACGTTGGAATTGATTGATAAAGGCGTTTGCAACAAAAAATTAGTGAAAAGAGTAAAAAGGGGGCTTTTTCGGCTTTTAAGTAACAATGGTTAAATTTTGGCGCAACATTAATGAATAAACAATGAGTGGTTTTCTTTTACATGGGGAGGTGGTTTTATGCCATATCACACCACTTTTGGGTGGAGGGCGGTATGAAATGCTACAGTTTCAGCCTAGTCAAGACCTCATCCCCATTTCCCTTGGAGAATTACTAGAAAAATCATCTAAATTGTCCCAGTTTGAACTCAGTCGCCTTTGCCAGACTTTTATAGATAAACAACATCAACCCAAAGATCCTCCTCCCTATGTGGCATCTTTCTTCACACAGATAGGCAAAAATATAGTCAATATGATAGCTGCAGTCATGGGTTTCACTACTAGTGAGTATGTGGATGAATTGAATCTAGTTTTAATGTTCATTTTTACCCTTGGTCAGCCTCCTGTTGTCAAATATAACTATACTGTGTTCATTGCTAAGAAAATCCATGACCAGTTCATGAGGCTAGAAAATGAAAAGGTATTTAAGTATTCTACATTTATATATCACCTTTTTCTTTACTATCAGTCTGACAAGTTCCCATTCTCTGTAAATAAACTTGATACAAAGGGTAATCCCAGATCAGTCATTTTTTGGGCTTCCATCTTCCACGATACTTGTCCCTTTTCATACAATGAATTCATTGACCAGTTTGTCCACCCAGTGACCACCATGCTGACAGGAAGTCCTCCTCCTAAGATTAGTGAGGAAATCAAAAGAATCCTTCAGCTCTCAAAGCAGTACAAGATAGGTGACCGATACTTGTACCAGAATCACATAGAGATCAAAATATATGGTTGCAAACTCCCTCCATTCAAACTACCAAAGTATGTTCCTATGAGATTGTTTGCCTTGGAATATTATAGGCAAATGTTAAACTCTGATCATACTCATTTAACCAAGGCTAAGAAGAAAACACAATTGAGAATTAAAGATCACTTAGGCACATTCGTCTGCAACAATAGAGAAGCAGCCAAAGGAGCATAAGAAATCCTAGAAAAAATGAGATTAAAGAAAAGCTTTGCCTGGAGATATGATCCACAAGGTTTCATTTGTAATAGGAGAATGAAACATAAGATGTCACCATATATCCATCACAGAATCCCAGAAATAGAGCAGTATGCAAATATAGATTAATGGAGGGAAGGAACTCTAGTTGAAATGGATAGTGATCAAGTTGATGTAGAGAACGTGATGAAAGACTTAGAAAAGAGACTTGACCTAGACTCTTGTGAACAAGTACCAGTTGGATCTACTCAAAAGCCAACCTCAGAGCCTAGTGCCTCTACAGCAAAGACTTCTCAAAGGCACACATAGGAAACTAGTGCACCCCCAGCAGAACCACCACAGAGACAAGAACAGGGAACAAGTACTCTAGCATCAGAACAACTAGAGATGTCAGAGCAGCCTGAAATATCTGAAGAACAAGCTCCACCATGGCCCCATCCAGCTCAAGTTAAACTTATGCGGAAACCCACCCCCCCCCCCCTCCCCATTTTGCAAACTCCTAAATGAGGAAAAGAGCTTAAAAAGAGACAAGGAAGTGGATACCCTTGCCAGTGGTCCTTCAGACCAGCCTAGTGCTAAGAGGCATAGGTTAAATCCATATTCAGAGGAAGAATTCTTTGAGGAAACAAATGGGAGTTTGAGGAAAGAAGGTAGATACAGTCTACATACATTTCAAATAGGTGGGACACCTTCCAATTCACAAAGACAAGAGCTTGAAAGATAGTAAAGTACCGAAGTTTCATCTTTCAGATCTTTATCTGACAAGACCATAGATATAAAAGGAAAATTCAAGGAGATAAAGGCCAAGAATGAGCACCTGAAGGCGCAAGCCTACACTCAATACTTGAATATGGCCCTTACAAATCAAACCAGGTTGATGTCAGCTTATGACATCAAAAAAGGGAAAATGCAGATGAGCTTTCTAAAGCCCACAGTACAGTAGCCCAAGTCACTTACATACTACCTCAAGACTGATTTTGAGGTCTTATCCAAAGATATCCACCCCATAGATAAGATATAATTGCATAAGAAAATAGGGAAGATGGTTTATTATACACTAACAAGCAAGGCCATGATGGCACATAGGTTGCAAAATTCACTGGACAACACTACTGCCCAATTGCAACTAGAAAAGGCCTCCTCACAGGCGAAGGACAACGGAATCAAAACATTGGAGGATTTTATTATAGAGTTGGGCCATAACCCAAAGGATATCAAGGCTGCAGAGAGCCTAATAAAGAAAAAGAATGAAGATATAGCTGCACTAAGGAAGCAGTTGAAATTGCCACCACTCATGCACCCATAGACTGCTGAAGTGATTGAGAAAAAGAATGAAGAAGAGCTTATGGACCTGGTCCTTAAGCTAAATGAGAAACTAAAAGAGACAGAGAAAGAATTAGAGAAAACACTACAAAGCAGGCAAAGTGAGTCGACCTCTCGGCCTTAAAATGTAGTGCCAGTGGTTTCCACAACAATCCCTTCTACATTGGAAATTGCTCTAGCATCAAATGTCCCTTAGGCAACAACTGAAATTATATAAGCAATAGGTATAGGTACATCAAAGGTTGGAACCTCAAGGTAGAGCATAGAGGAGTTGATGAAGTCCATGGAGGAAATGAAGCTCCAAGTCTCTGAACTGTAAAGGGTAAAAGAGAAATTCATTACTTTAGAACAAATGTATGATGTGTCAAAATTCAATTTCACCAAAGAGGTGAAAGAAAACAAAGGCTTGACTCAACAAGTTAAAACACTGGAAAAAGATCTTACATTTGAAAAACCTTTGATTGATATCAAAAAGATCTTATGGACCAATTTCATAAATTCAATCAATGATATTTGGTCATCCATTCAAATCATTTTTGAACAAATTGACTTAGTGAAAGTTTCTCTTCAAGAGATTGAAAAAACCAAGGAAGAACTAGGAGGGAAGCCTAAAGAAGCTATCGAATTAATACACTTTCTAAACAACAGAAACAGGTATTAGTTGGAACAACTAAATATTGAGGATAGAACTAGTATCATCCTTGAAATAAAGAAAGTATTGACCAAAAGGAGTCTAATGCAAGGCCTAGAATGAAAATGTGAAAATATGCAGGAAGACATAGATGAATTTATGGGGAAATTTGGCATCTTACAAAGTAAAGGACTTCCAAGTCCTTTAGTCATCAATGATAAGCTAATGAGGCAAGATGATTATTTCAACAAATTATATCAACAAGCTAATAGTCAAGCTAGTTTATCTCCCAGTTCATCTGCACCCAAGGCATTACCCACAGGGAGAGTTTTCTATGATAGTTTGGAGAACCTTTTTTATATTGAGTGTGAAGTGAGGCACTTGTTTTTAGTACAACCAAATTTTATAAAATACACAGAAGTAGATGAAATCTTCAGAAAACTGAGAAGGACAAGAATACCAAGAGATGATTGTGGGCCATCATGAAAGACATCTTATGATTTACCATGGTAAAAAGTGAAGTAAATTGAAGATTTACCATAGTCAATTTTGGTAAAAAATGATGAATGATGGTAAAACAGGTAAAGAGTATCAGTCATAGGTAAAAGAGTATCAGTGAAAAGCTAAAATCAATCACCCAACACAAAAGTACGAGCAAGACAACAAGATGCATTTTCATAGGACCTGCCTCCAGCTCCTTCAACAAAAATAGGGATAGCAAACAAGCAGTTGACATTCAGTTTCTACTTTCGAGACCATCTGTCTCTACATTCATGTAAAATATATTTAGTTTTCCTAGAATGTATCTCTCTCAGTTAAGAGATATTTTGATGAAATTTTGTATAAGTACTTCCTTATTCAAAGTACTAAGTGTGAATTCTTAGACATTTCTGTAGACACTTTATTTTGGAATAGAAGTGCTGTTGAACAAATATTGTTTGGATGGTTGGACAAAGTAATAAAGCAAAGGAATTGTACATGATACTTGTGTCAAACGAGAAACAAATAAGTACTCTATATCTTATGTTTTTTTATAGTTTTCTGGTTTAAATATTCACATGTGTTTCATATCTAAATGATAAACGAAAAATTATATTTCAGAAAGAGATTTATTTCATTTTGTCTTTAAAATCATTTATATTCTTAATGTTTTCTTCCAAGCTATCATAGGTAGGGAATTCTTAATTGCTCCCTGATTTTTAGTTTATCACTGTGACCATTTAACAAAAAATTCTTAATTGATTTTTGTTAATGAACACCCACTTCCCTCATTTTGAACTTTTTTGAAAGATTCTTAATTGCCCTTTCTCCCTTACAAGACCATTTCACCCTTTTAAGCTATCATGTCTCTTGTTTAGATATCTTGCCGTGTGAAGCCCTCCTTTGTTGAATCAACCTAATCCAGTTAAGCCATCTTCAGTTGACTCTATAGCCTAATGGCCTGAAATACCTTGTTCTATCCATCTGCTCCTAAATTCTACCACCAAACGAAATTAAAAACCCCCCAAGCTTTCATAACTAGCCTAATATCCCATAAACAAAGCTAGATCACAAAGAGAGAGCCCTCTTTGAGTACATATTGGCTAGATTATGTACTTAAAATATTGGTTTGTGGTTACCTTGGACCCATTTCTTTCTTCTAACAACTTCAAGGAAAATCTGAGTGATAACATAGTGGCGACCATACTGGGGAAGGAAAATTCCTCAGTCAAAACAAATCTTTAAGAAAATTTAAACCTTAGATCTAAAAGCATCTTAAAGAAATCATAGAAGTTGTTTTGATATCCTTTAAGAAAACCAAAAATGAAACCCAAAAGTCTGGCTTCAGAAAGGACTCGTTACATTAGAGCTAATCCTGATCCCAATCCACCACAAGTGTTTGAGAACCCGAATCTGATCCCCAAAATTCTTAGAAGACAAGAAAGTTCTATTAGTCCTCGACCCACATTCAGATCCTCATCCTGTCCTGTTAGGTGGATCTAGCTCGAAGACCTACCCTTTGACAAATACTTTGAAACCTCTTTGTTTAGGACTTCATCTGATTTTGAATTAAAAGACCTAGTCCAAGACCCAGAGTTCATCCAAGAACTATAAATCTGACCACCCAATTTGTCAATTGATAGATATTTGCAGAACTCACGACAATATGATATTACCACTGAAGGAACCCCTAACCCCTTTGTAATTACTTCTGTTTCTGCAAGCTCATCATCATTCCCACATATATCTCAACCTCAAACCACTCCACATCAGACCATCACCACTATTTCTTCATCCTCAACTCAAACATCCACTGTTATTCCAAACCCAACTTTTGTTTCACTATTACCAACAACAATGGCCAATAGATATAACCCTTTGGTACTATCAAGAAACTTAGGTACCATGCCCCAGGACTACCAAAGTAAGATCACTACTTTTGATGGCACTGGTACCTATACAACATGTTTGGTCAATTTAGTGTGATCTAAATTGATATTTATATTGTCAACCCGGGGTTCGTAGACTGACGAAGTGAGGTGTACTATATGTACTTAGATAATCATTTTCTCAAGTTTTTGTCGTTTTAAGCTTTTTAGTTTGTTTTTGGATTTTACTCTTTTCTTAATGTGTGGTTATGAAAGTGAAGTGTGAAGTGTGTGGAGTGTGAATGGTTATGATTTCTATGCTTAAAAAATGCTCAAAAGAAAGCTTTACAATAACTGAATTGAAACCAATCAAAAAGCGAACTAATGGCAATGGCCCAGTATCCTTGCTGCTGAAAATGAAAAGAAAAAAAAAACTTGAAAAACAACTCAAACTAAAGTAAAGCAACTAATCACACTACTTGAACTATTCAAATCCTTTACCCCTCAGCTCAATCTACCTTGGGGAAGTAATCATGATCATGTCAAGCAATATGATATCTAAATGTAAATTGCATAAAAGAAACTAATCATACTACTTGAATTCTTCAAATCCTTTACCCTTCAGCTCAATCTACCTTGGGGAAGTAATCATGAACATGTCAAGCAATATGATATCTAAATGTAAAAAGAAATTAATCACACTACTTAGACTCTTTTAGTTCTATACCATTCAGCTCAATCTACTTTATGGAAAGCAACTATGAGTAAGTAATATGACAACTAAATCACACTACAGTTAGTGATCTTCTGATCTCCTGCTGATATAGTCATTTGACCACAAAAAGAAATCATAAATTGTTAAGAAGTATGACATCTAATTAGCAGAAAAAGAAATAAACAAATAACAACTTGAAAAGGACAATGTTGAATGTAAATTGCAGAAAATAAAGGTTAGCAGGAAGGACAAGATGATCTCATATGCCAAAAGTTATCAAAAAGATGAAAAATTGCCAACCGGTTGAACGCAATTGCATGAATGAAAAAAATCTAATCTGTCAAACTTGAAAGCAATCAAATGACATAATGAAATCAAAGCAAATATTTACAAAATGAAATCTACTCTACCTTACATTCTACAAAGCAATATTTACAAAATGAAATCTACTCTACCTTACATTTCTAATGTGCTCCATGACATTCTACTTCACATCTCCTTCCATGTTGAGAACATCAAGCTTTATTTCAAATTCTTCAAAAGTACAAAGTACAACAAAGTTCTCCAAAGCTTTCAAAAGCCATCAAGGAAGAACTACAATCTTAAGAACTAGGGACTAAAGGACTAACAAATGAAGGAGAGAGATCTCCTATTTATACAAAAAGATGAGAGCCATCTCATTAATGATAATCCATTAATCTCTCCCTCTACCTCTAGAGTCCTAATCAAAATAGGAACTGATAATACACATGTCTTTTTAGAGTTACAATACAATTAGGAGATGTGACACATATCCTCCCCATGATTCTTTCCACTCAAATTCGAATTTGGCCTTAAAGTGCCACATAAGGGTCTTCTAGAAGCCTACTTTCAACCTACACATGTCAACAATCTCAACCCATTGGTTAGGTATAAGCTTATGCACATTATTTCCTAATTTTTAACCCCAAATTCACTTAAAAGGCTTAGAATTAATAAAGATTGGAAAAACATAAATGTGGCCCAATGTTAATGAAAGTGGGATGAATGTGGTAACATAGTAGTGAAATGGAGGTGATATAATGGACACAATAGTGAAAGTGTAATGGAAATGAATGACATTTTCAAGACTCAA
>APFE030177648.1:0-23825 GCA_000404065.3 Pinus taeda
CCATCGTGTCATGATTTAAAAAATCGGCGAGTGAAGATGGCTTACGAACCATAACACGATGGGATCGACCCTATGGCATATGTATCGACTGATGGAGGCTAGTATGCATAATGCAATGGAAAAGTGATGTCCCTAACCTATATGCCAGTGAAAAAATTATACCTGCCATGACGGGTCGGTAGTCATGGAACCGTCTCGAAAAAGTCGAAAAATGTCCAAAATGTCCTGAAAAGAAAACCAATCTCCACACTCCAAGCTCCCAAGTTAAAAGTCACATGAAAACAAACAAAATAAAATTTTGAAAAACTTTTCCATTTAAAAAGGATTTTGGACTCACCATTGTTACCGTTTTAGTTGGAGAGCAAATATTTGGAGCAAAAGGAGCAAATTCTTCGTGCATCAATTCCGACCGTTCAAATTCCACAAAATCTTCCAGGTAACCCTTACACTTAGCTTGCAATTCATTGTGACTAATTTTAATATTTTCCATTGATGTTTCACCGTTGAGATATTGATCAAAATTTCGCCGCGGCGTATACGCAGGTTGGTAGTATGAAACCCACGTACATGCAGGCCCTATACGCGACTGTGTATACAGTAACCCGCGTATACGCCGTGAGCTAATTTAAATGAAAACTAACGGTTGAAACTTCAATTTCTTCTCAGGATGCCGATCACATGGCGTGAAAGGGAACATTCAGCATTTGATAATGAGGTTATGAATGATCCTCAAGCCTTGGATGCTTTACGAGGATGCGGCTTGCTCAAATTTTTCAAACTGCCGAACATGAAAGCCAATGTGTGACTGCTTGAAATTCTCATTGACTATTGGAATGTCGATGAGGAAGCCTTCATGATTGATCAGATGCCACTCAAAGTGGAAGTGGAGGACATATATTTTATCACAGGCCTTTCCCGAAGGGGAGAGGTAGTACAGTCCCGGGGCAGGACACGGAGTAGCCTCACTATAGAGGACTATGTACAGATATACTGCCCAAGACATCCCAAGAAAGTTGGGAGCCAGATCTCCATTGCACACATGGAGAGTTTATCACTAAGGATCATCCTATTCACTATAGCTCGAGTGAATGGATCATCCTCACTGCATCAGGCATCACGGCTCAACATGAGCGTGGCAGTGGATTGTCTCACTACAGTGTTTGACAGGTGTACTCCTCTTCTGGCCAGCATGAAGAGCCAGCTCACTTCCATTAAGAGGGGACAGACCAAAAACTTCGGCTGTGGGACTATCTTGTGCACCTTTTTCTTCGAGAGGATTCCTGCACTCCGCCCCAGGGTAGCGGTTTCCATCAGCACCCCACGCGATCCACGCATGGGCCGGTGGGCTGATCTGATGAAACGTCTGGGGGGGGGGGAGGTTCCTAGGACTGCATTCGATGATGATTTCTTCACCTGGTTGGATTAGAAGATCATCTCCGTAGAAGACTACCCCTATGCTAGGCTGGACTTCCGAGGAGATCCTAACCTAGCTTTACCGCGAGATGCAGCGTGGGGCGAGATCGGTAAGATTTTTTATTTTATGATTTTTTTTGGATTTTTCAAATATAATGATGCATTTTGAAGAATATTTTTGATGAGATTCAAATGACTAATATGATGATCATGATCCAGATATTGGGCCAGTACGACCAGATGGACTCCCACGGCACAAACGACACGGTTGAGGAGCCAAAGCGGCGGCTGCTGAGACGGAACGGACTCTACACAACATCCAGCGACACCTGACTAGACTGAGCTGTCGAGTACTGATGGATGCTATAGAGGACCTTCCGAAGGATATGCAACGTCATGTGGTTGGCATGCCACGTGACTGGGTTCGCACTTTTCGGCGTGTAGCCAACGCGATAGCTAACTACTTGGCCGCTCATCTTGAGCCGGGGAATTAGATATGCCGGATATGATTATGGGTATTTGAGTCCCAATTTTGTATATTTTTTAGACGACATATGTACACTCGAGATACTTTTATGATGATATATATTATTCTATATATAATAAATATATATTATATATAATATAATATATATATATAATATAATAAATATATATTATATATATATATTATTATATATATATATATATACAGTTTGACTTTTTGATGCTTTGATTTTATGATGAATGATTATGTGCCAGTCTAAGCTTGATTAGGATAGATCAGCTAACCAATTATGAGATCTTGGAATGTAGCAATAATTAATATAAAAAAAATGATATTTACAACAATATGACCTCTTTAAATATGGCGATGTAAACATGATCCATTACCCGATAAATATTATTTAATTGAGGACCACATCAATTGAGAATCGAGATACACTACTAACGAGTCGATCCCATAAGAGATTGCCTCGGATAGTAAATTAATAACGACAGTATACTCAGCCATATTATTCGAAGCAGGGCCGATGCATACGCCTTTTGATACCATCAATTGACCAGTTGGATAATAAAGTACCCAAGCTGCGGAAGCGAGATTCCGAGTGTGCCGACTAGCACCATCATTGAACCCAAAATAGACCAAGTCATCCATCAACACCTGCAACAGCAGACCAAAAAGTGTTGACATCACAAAACTCTCGATAATATATGTACAAATATACATAATTTACAAAGAAGCCATTGCCTAACTTCTACTTAAGCAAAGTACTTCTTTAGGTAGACCCCGTTTCGAGGCTCCGCCAGCTTGTTTCCCTCAAAATAGATTAACTCATGCGATCCTTTTTCTAAAACTCGTTTAATAATGAAAGGACCGTACCACATAGGCTTAAACTTGCCTACCCCCAAGGCGTCTTTATCTTGGTCATAGACCAAGAAAAGGTCGCCTTCATAAAAGACTCGAGGGTGGACAGATTTATCATACTGTGTTTTTACCCTTTTCTTATGGGCCTCATTCATCGTGGCGGCATCTCGACGCTGGTCATTGAGATGTCCCAAGTGAAGGAGGCGCTCTTCAAGACTCGAAGTCTCTGGAAGGAGCTCTACAGCTAACTTGAGAGACGGAATTTCACATTCGATCGGAAAGATAGATTCCATCCCGTAAACTAACTAAAAAGGCGTAAAACTAGTAGCAGTCTTTACAGAGGTTCGGTATGCCCAAAGAGCCGAATACAACATAACGTGCCAATTGGACCGATTTTTGTTGATTTTCCATTGGAGTATCGTCTTAAGAGTTTTATTGACTGCCTTGACCTGTCCATTGGCCTGAGGATAATAAGGAGACAAATGCTCTTGACGGAAACCTAATTTAAGGGCCAATTCGGACATGAGTTGATTCTGGAAGTGACTGCCATGATCAGTGACAATCTCTCTCGGGACACCAAATCTTGAGATAACCTGATTGAAGAGAAACAAAGCTGTCGTGCCACTATCGTTTTATAAGTGGGCATGGCTTCGACCCACTTCGTAAAGTAGTCTACTGCCACAATAATGTACTTGTGATTCGCTGCTGAAGGCAAATTATAGGTTGTAAAATCAATACCCCACTTAGTAAAAGGACCGACTGTGACAACGGGAAAGAGACAAGCTAGATGAGCACGCATCTTTCGAGTAAAGATCTGACAAGGGTGGCAACGTTTGACCAGTTCCACGCAGTATTTAAAAAGTGAAGGCCAAAAATAGTCGGCACGTAAGATGCGTTGGGCTGTAGCAAGCCCTGATAGATGACCACCACAAGCTCCACTGTGGCAATCATTAAGCACAAACTCTACTTCTTCCAAGGTTAAACAGCGCCGAAGGATTGAATCAACCCCTCGATAGTATAAGGTATCACCAATGATAACATAGTTCTTAGCCAGGTGACGTAATTTACGACGTTCATCCTTGGAAAAAGTGGAGGGAAACTTCGAAGTCTAGAGATAGACAATGATATCTCCATACCAAGGGTCGAGTGAAGAGATGACGAATAAATGTTCATCGGGAAAACTTTCCTCATAAACCGTATCCTCTCCACAAGGTAGCTCAGAAATTAGCTCAGCGAAAACCATGGATTTCTTAGACTTGGCTGACAAGAACTTGAGATCGAATTCTTGCAAGATGACTATCCATCTATTATATTTTCCCCAATCACTCACCTACTGAGGACAAATTGAAATGGATTGACCGCCGCTAAGACAAAAGTTTTGCGTAGCAAGATGTAATGACAGAGCCGCTGGACAGCATGAACAGCTGCCAAGGCCAATTTCTCTACTGGAGAATAGCGAAGTTCAGGGCCTATTAAGCCTCAGCTCAAATAATAAATCACGTGCTCAGTGAGAGCATCGTCCACCTGAACCAGAACCATACCAATGGTTGATTCTGCTACCGCGAGATATAAAAGGAAGTCTCTACCATAATCCGGTGGACTTAAAAGTGGGGTAGAGACTAATGATTTTTTCAAAGCCTCAAACGATCGTTGCGCAAAGTCGTCCCATACAAATGGAACTCCTTTCCGTAAAAATTGCATGAACCCTTTAGTGATCTTGGCATAGTTTGCTATAAACCGCCGTAAGAAATTAGCCTTCCCTTGAAGACTCTGAAGTTGACGAATTGAGGACGGGGGAGGCAACCGCACTATTGCCTCCACCTTGAAGGGATCAACCCGAATCCCCTCATTTGACACAATGAACGCTAACAACCGACCGAACGTAACCGCGAAAATGCACTTGTTGGGATTCAACCGGTTTATATAAAAATGACATCGTTCGAAAACCATTCAAAGGTGGCTAGGGTGATCAATCCTCTTCCAAGAACGAGCAGCGAGATCATCTAAGTACGCTTCTATGACATGCTTGATGTCGTGGAAAGCATAGGACATGGCCCGCTGAAAGGTAGCTCCAACGTTTTTAAGACCAAAAGGCATCTTTCTATATGCAAAGGTACCCCAGGGACATATGAAGGTCGTCTTATGTTGGTCTTCAGGACGGATAGAAATTTTATTATAACCAGAGAATCCATCCATGAAGGAAAAAATCTCATTACCCGCACACTCGTCAATAATCTGATCAATAAAGGGCGTGGAGTAATTGTCCTTAGGACAAGCCTTGTTTAGGTCCCTAAAATAGATGCATACTCGGATTGTTCCTTGCTTTTTATCTACAGGGACTGGGTTAGAAACCCAATCAGTAAGAGGAACAGGGTATATGAAACCCACCTTTAGCAGCTTCTCCACTTCTGCTTTGATAGTTGCTGCTTTCCTAGGGTTGACCGGCCGAAGCCTCTGATGGATAGGTTTGGCGTTTTCGTACGTCTTAATCTCATTCTAAACTATAGATGGGTTAATGCCAGGCATTTCCTCATAAGACCGAGCAAATACATCCCAAAATTGTTTAAACAGGTCAATGTAAATTTGAATTTCTTCAGAGGAACACTCAATTTCGATGAAGAGATTCGCGATTGTGTTAGGGTCCCTAGAGATGTTTATTGGTATTGTTTTTGAAATCACCGACATATTACCCTCGGCACGAACGTGTGCTAGAGCCAAAGGGTTTGATACCGTATAAACATCACTAGAACAAAGCTCGGAGAATCTAGACTCTACCTCCTGCAATGGAGGAAGAATGTATGAACGATGGTGTAAATCTTCCCAAGGTCGATCTATACCCATGATTGCTTCGAGAATTGCTTCTTCCGATGGTAAAACTGAATCCAAGCAGTCCAAAGCAGAGGTAGAATCAAGGCTCCAAGCGGGGGCCACATCTCTATCTAACTCCTCTTCAGAAAAAGGAGTAGAATGGTCATTTGCAGAGTTCATGATAGACTGATATCTAAGCTCAGCTGCAGATATAGGAAATGCCATTCCATTCTCTTTTCCTTCAACTAATGTGGTCATAGGTGAAGGCAAGGTCCAGGGGTCCAAAAAATAATGAGCTCGAAAGAACCCATCTCGAGAAAACTCCCTAGATGATGAAATAGCATTGATTTTAGCGATAGGAGAGGGAAACTCAAAGGTACCCATCAACGAGGAATACATCCCTACTCCTACATTCTCAGTAGGCAGACGAGGGTTATCCACTAAAGGAATAGTAGAGTTGGAAGTTGCTTGAGGATCAATTGGAGAATAATCTAATTGATCCACCTTTACGATTTTCCCCTCATGAGGAAAGCAAATGACACGAAACAGAGTTGAAACAACGATGTCCATTTCATATACCCAGTTCCTTCCTAGGAGGAGATTACAATCTAGGTTAGCATCGATGACTTCTACTTCAATATTAACGGCCTTCCCCCCAACACATATAGGAAAGGCCAGGATAATCCCATGCGGCTTATGAGAATGGCCATCGAATGCAGTCAAGATGGTAGGTGAAGGAACGGCCGAAGGCGATCCAATAGCCTTCCAACATGACATCGACATGATGCACATGGAAGCCCCTTCATCAATAACGGTTCGAAAAATGTTAATTTTCTGGTATGTGGACTTTATTTGAAAAGCCATGTGATGAGGGAGTCGCTTTTTGACATTTAACATGTCGAAAGTGAGCACCAAAGAATTAGTTAGATCTACTGCCCCGATTGTGGAAAGTAAAGCACTTCTCTGAGCTGGACATGACTGGAGAACCTCTAAAGTGGACATAGCACACAGACTCTGAACCAGATCCTCCATAATGGAGTAATTCTGGGCGGCCCTAGCATTAGGATTAATTGTTGCGCGTTTAGCGGAACCTTTCGGTATCCGTGGTATAGTCTCAACAGGGGGTCGCTCGATATGAAGGTCAGTACTTCTGGGAACAACCTTATCCTTGGAAGTTTCGGCTTCACCATAATCACATGACCGAGTAGCCACATGGACGTTAGAACCCATCATGAAAACATTCGATGATTTTTCCCCTTCCTGGTTGCCCCCTGCGGAGGTCCCAGCGTTTGAACTCGCGCCAGCAAGGAGTTGCTGCCCTTGGGGAAAAGGGTTAGTTAACACAGCTTGGGAACTAGAAGTCCCTTGTTTCCCTAACAAGTGCTGAGTGTCTTCAATCTCGGGGAAAAGATGAGTTAAATAGTCCCCACTCCACAACTTGCATGGGAACTTGACTTTCTTCTTTGACTCATTTCTACCCCCACCAACATTATTGTCAGATTTGTTTGCATCAGGCTTCCCATCCTGGTTCTTTTTTTTACCTTGTCCTTTCTTTTTCCCATTGGAATTTTGACTTCCTTTGGGATTATCTGATTGGACGTCATTAATTGAAGAAGTTTGGGAAGCTGAAGGATTAGACGATGTGACTTGGTTGTTAGAAGCAGTTTGTAAAGACAACTGCTGCAATTGATTCAACAAGTTCACCGTATTTGTGTCTACTGACCCAACAATACCATCCACATGGGGACCTGGCTTTGGCTTAGCTGCATCAACCTTAGACCCAGGAGCATCTGGCAAGTACTTTTGTAGGATCCCATACTGAGAGTAGATCAGTTTTAATTGCTGGGCCCTAAAAATGGCTTGCTCTTTGGAATAGACCCCTGACATGGAGACATCCTTAGAGATCTCAGGTATTAAAGACTTCAAGAACCACTCTAGATGGTACTCCGGCGAGATTTCGGCTTTAGTAAGCCTCTTTCTCCGTCTCCATTCCTGAATGTGATCGGAAATGTGAGTTTCCCTATCCTGACAAAAAGTAGCCAGTAGTTTGGTTCCAGCATCATACCGGACGAGCAGCTGAAAATGGTTCAAGAAAATATTGGCTAAGTCAACGAATGATGTAAAGCTGCCCCCAGGAAACTCTATATACCACTTAGCCGCGTTGCCAGTCAAGGTGCATTGAAATAATCTCAACCTAACCGAGTCGTTGATCAGAGAGTTCGATGAGCACTATAAGTGGAACGTGGTTACGTGGTCGCCCGGATCCTCACCACTTTTCCCTTCGAATTTTGGAATATCCGAAGGGAGTTTAGTTGGGACTAGAGGCCAGGCCGGATTATACTTGATTGGGTCATTAGTTAACTTAGTGAGGTTTGGCAAGTTTAACGTTGCCAGAAACGGAAGTCTAGGCGGGGCTTGGGGATTCCACCCTGACTGGGTGGCAGTCCCGAAGCTCTGAAAAGATTGGCCTGGATTTTGGAAGGCACCAGGCTACCCGAAGTAACCAGTAGAACCTGCTGAGCCAAAAGGGAGGCCTTGTGACCCAGCAAAACTCGAAGTTTGATCAACTCCGGCCGTATATCCACCATACCCAGCAAAGTTTCCTCCTAAAGGATTGTAAGGAGTTGACAACCCCTGATATGGATTCCAAGCCGAAGATAGGGGAGGAATGCTTTGGAATGAACTAACCGTGGTATATGGCCTATTCCCATATTTGTCGAAGAATGGATTCCCAGTTCTGGCACTACTAAGCCCAGGGTTATTCCAACCTTGGAAAGGATTGCTGCTTTATCCTACCAAAGAAAAAGGCATAGATCCTATCGTAGGGTTGGAATGTGGTATATGACCACTTCCGAATGGAAAACCTTGGAACGAAGCCGACCCATTCATCATAGATGTGGCGGCCCCGAACGGACCTGAAGGAATGCCCTGTGAATGGGCACCAAATTGGAAGTACCTAGAACCGAAAGCATTTGTTTGGGAATTTCCACTCGTGGACGGAATGGAAGTAGACCCAACAAAAGACGTGCTAGCAAAATATCCGAATAAAGAGACGGAGGGGATGGAAATAGTTCCACCCCCTTGTACAGATATAGGAGTCTGTACAGTCGTAGCACTAGTAGAAGCCATGCTTCCAGTAGTGGTCATCAAAGGTAAGCGCGTAGAGTAACCTGGACTTGATGGCTTATGCGTCGAAGTCCCACAAATTGCAATACGTGTGGATGACTGGATGGTAGGGGAGAATTCGGAGCCGCTAATGACTCTGAAAGTTCTTCTACCTCAATATTATCCTCCGCTTGTAAGCAAACTTGAGAAAGAACTGGTGTGTTCCTCTCTTTTTCTACGGAAGTACCAGGTCTTGCTTCAATACTATTGCCCCCGAGGGGAGGATCAATCCTCGATGCGTCATTTGCAGTGGGACAAAACCCACTGGTATTATTAGGACCAGATACCAAAATACGAGAAAGTGGAAAATAAAGGGCCTTCCGAAGATAGTCTGGGATGATGAGGGCCCAGGCCTATCAATGAAGGTATCAGAGGAAGTTACGCTGACCTCCTAACAACAGTCTGTGTTGGTGCAAGCCCCCAAGCTTTGCAAGGGTGCCCTCCAGTAGTGCTGTTGAGAGTGATACAACGTCAACCTTAGGTGCCACAAGATTCCCCTCCACAGCCACCTATGTAGTTCCCTAGGAGTGGCAACTAAGGATACCAACTCGTCACAGAAGCCAGGCAGAACAGTCATGAGGTAAGTTTGGACAAGTAGGAGAGGGGGTATCTCTCTTCCCTGTCTTCACAGACCCTCGTGCTTAACTCCCAAATCCGAAGCTTTCCTGGTCTTCCTAACGCTATCGGGTTTTCTCTCGTTAATCAGACTCCTATGTTTTGACGTTTAATATGGACTTGGAGAGTTAACTCTCCACTCACCTAATCCAAGGCCCTAAAATCCTAAAACTTGTTTGTGTATTTAACTTAAAAGAAAAAGTTCTAGTTGATTTTAATTAGTGCTTGATTTTAAGAGCTGTTCTTTAAGTCAAAGGATGATGGAAGTGAAACTAGTGGTGTTTTCTTCGACGCAAAAGAAATTAATAAAACTTAACTATATGCATATGCACTTTGTCATTATTTTTCGATGAAAAGTAATCTCTATGGGGTTCGAAAGGAAACTTCTAATGAAATAAACTTTTCTTTTCTTTTCTTTTCATTCACACTTCACACTCAAAAGTTAACAAAACTATTTTATGCCTAAAGAGAGGCAAATCTAACCTAATGCAAAACTAAATGCTTGATGCAAGATTGAAATCTACCTTAATAAGAAATGAAAGTTGCTTTGTTTATCAAATTTTCTTTTGCCACTTACAATATTTAGATGGAATAGGAGATACTACAATTCATTTCGTCTAAATACTAAAAGCGAAACTCAAGATAAGATAAAACACTTTCATTCACAAAAAGGAGACTAATTGAAAATCAAGTTCAAGAAAGCAAAACAAAAACTTTTCAAAAAGTTCACTTCAAAGTAGCAACAAAAAAGTCTTTTTGAAAATTCTCTCAACAAAAACTGACACTTTGCGATTGAAACAACAAGCAAGAAACACTTTTTGCAAGTTGACACCCTACAAAGAATGAAAACTCAACAAAAAAAAAAAGTGTTTAAAAAAGGATTTTTAACAACCGAAGGCAGCAAGGAAAGCTTTGGTAACAAAGACCAAAAAAGATCAAAAAGACAATTTCAAGAAAGTATCAAATGACAACTTTAATGAAACGAAGAAGTAAATGGTCATAAAAATCGATTTTGTTAAGCAAACAAAAAGTCACCAAAAAGCAAAGTTGAACACAAAGATTGATAAAAATCTTTCTGCTCTGATAACTCAGAGCAGCCAAGATTCCAATCAAGAAATCTTGCATGTTTTTAGCAAAAAGGTGATGACGCTTGCAAACACAAAACAAGACCAAAACTCCTTATAATTAGAGATAAATCGGAGTAAGGATGCTTGCTGTAACACAGACAACTGATACTGACCAAAATTGACTGTTACAAACTGACTGAAAGCACCAGACAAACTTCAGAGAAAAAAACTTTATAAATCCTGAAAGTTGCAAGATATACGCGACTGTAATTAGTGCAGACTACATGTATACATGACTGTTTCTGAGGAAACCTGCGTATACGCAGGTTTACTTTAGACAACAAGCGTTTATACACTTCTGTAACTAAATAAAACAACGTATATATAATATTTCAGGAAAAAAAAGCAAACTCAAGAAACTGGTACAACTCAGAAGTCAAGAACAGACCAGATAGTAACAATAAACCACCAAGCAACTAAGCCCTGATAGGCTTGACAAACACGGTAACTAGGAACAACAAGAGTGTTGTCCCCAGTGGAGTCGCCAATTCTGTTGAGGGATTTTATCCCCTAGGGCTTTTGGGTGGAACCCTAGGAGACTGAAAGTTGTCTAAACAAAGTAACATGCACACAAACAGCCATTATGCTAGCAAAAGCTAATTCTAAAGTAAGAAGGACATACCTCAGGTCCTATGTTCGGGTAGTTCCTCAAGGGTCCAAACCCTTCTTCATGTCCCTTTCACTCCTTTGCCCTGCAAAACCAACAATTCCAAAGAATGCAACAGTATATGGACAAAGATTTACATAAAAACCATCTTTATGTTATATAAGAAGGAAATTAGTTATGAACTTTTAGACATCCATTCATACATGAAATTCAAGCATGAACATCATAAACATAAAGAAGAAGCATATCGGGAGTCAAGACGTGTTTCTTTATTATAGACAAATAGAAAGTAAAAAAAGAGTAATATCACCTAAGCAACCTCTGCAGGCTCCAAGCTCAACCTCCTTCTTGATCCATCCCGCCTCGAGCCTCTAGCATATCTCCTTACAAAACTCACTCCATGATGCCATAACTAAGGGATGAACATCAAATCACAAGGAAACAAGGGTTTCCTGTACAAATGGGGGAAGTGCAGAAGGCACAAGGGTCTTCAGACCTGATCAGGGGGAAAATCTCAGTATAATAACCTTTCTCTCTCTTCTCTCCTCCCTTAGGCCTTCCCTTTGGTGTCTTTTTATACCAATTCCAAAGTAGTTTTTTAGTTAGGAATTTGTTGGGAACAGTTGAGGCCACAGGCACTAACAGTGATCAGCAGGTAAAACCCGCGATCTCCGCCCGAAAATAAGGAGTTTATTATTTTTTTAAGTGTTTTAATACATATATGCGGGTTGGGTTATATATGAACCCGCGTATTACACGCGTTTAACTCAGGGAAATGTCGCGTACAGGGAATAAAACACTATTTTTTAGATTTTGGACCAGGTCTGGAAGGAGGGGTTGCCCTAGGCCATGAGTGTAGCATCACAAACCATAATAGTGAGATTTGGGGCTATAACAATATGTGCAGGACACCTAGGAGAGATCTGAGAGTATAATTGGAAAGACTGGGAATGGTGGATGAAGGAACACTTATTGGTTTGGTCAAACTGAGCAAACACATGCCCAGTCGACACAGGTCAAACTTGACCTGTCATTCAGGAATCCCTAGTAAAAAGGGGAAATTTTCTTATTTTGTGGGATTTTCCTAATTTTATGAATTAGACTTGATGAGTTCTACCTGTTTGGATGGATTAGGATGCATAAGGTTGTTAGAGCCATTATAACAAAGTTTGTTTATGATTTTCCTATTTAAACATAGTTCATGAGCCATTCAAAGTGTGTAATTTTGTATTGAGACTATTCGAGACTTTTGAGATAATTTGAAGAATCTATTTTATTGTTCTATTGTTTATCATGCCGTGAGCGTTTTATCAAGTTAACTATAGCTGAAGAGTTCTTCAGGTGTACAAGGCAAGTTTGGAGGGCCCCCATACTAAGCTAAGTACACTTTGATTAAATTTTGTATAAATTAGCATAACTTTGATTCAGTATTTCTTGTTTAAGTTTTATGATTCAGTTACTTAGATGTGTTGCGATTTTTGTATGGTATTGGATGATTTTAGTTTATAATCTAGTTTGCGTATGAAAGGACAACCAATAATTTAAGTTAAATTCTCTTTATGTCAAGTTATTAATTATTGTCTTAGGGGGTCCAGACACAGGTTTGAAGTTAGTTTCCCCACCCAAAAAAACCCTACACTATTGGCCCTTTCACAAAAACCTGCGTAGACTAGGTCCCAGTCTCACACGAAGCAGTATTGGGGGATGCAATAACCAAGTTTCTGCATCCAGAGACTAGTGTGATGTCTTTCAGTGCCTTAGATCTGTTTCTGCACAATTCTCACCTTTCGGTAGAGTTAAAAATCCTAATTAGGCCCTAGTTACCTTAAATTCTTCACAGGACCAACCAATTGTGTTAATTAGGCCCTAACAAGATATACCTACTACTTTTGTGCAACTGACCGTCTTCTAGTGTTTCCAAGATCTAGATCTACCATCGCGCATACCTATCTTCTTATTTGAAACTAACCCGAACTATATTCAAATCTTTGCGAATATCATTTAATAATGTTGTTAAGCATAAACATGTTTAATTAACCCGATTCACATAGAGAAAACACAACAAATTATAGAAACATTAGTGGAAGTGACATAAAAATTAAAGAGATAGATGCAAGTATTTTCAACCCAAAATCAGTCTTTATTAATCAGAATCATTACAGTATAGACTTCAACTACCCTGCGCACTCAAATGCAGAGGTCCACACACTCAACTGTGGACTCTTCTAGGCCTTCGTGCACTCAGTTACAGAGCCTTTCCTTCACTTACAAACAGTAACATACCTTCTTGTCTATCAAACCCTTACCACCTCATTTTTTATTCATTATTCTATTCTTATGTATGCTTATCATTCACTAAGACTCACATATTTATAGTATTTCTAATACATTACCATGGCCCATGATGCATGGTTGAGTGTTCAAAACTACCTATCACTTACCCAAACAAGGGGCTAAGGCCCCTATGACTCTTGAATAGCTACACGCTCTGCATCCATATTTTGCAAAGAATGTACATTCTTTACAAAATTCTTACAAAAAATGACTAAATTAATTCAATTCTACCACTGGGGACCCCATCCCAATAGTCCCCCAACAAAAATATCATGACTCACCCTCGAGTCACTCAGCTGGTTGTTCCACTCTCTGGTGGAGTTCAATTACTACCTTGGTCAACGCTTGAAGCTCCGTAGTACTCAATTTTTCTACTTGTTCTACGTCCTAGACCAATTTATCTATGGCTGGCCCCTCCACTTCAAGTGGTGTAACCCGTTGGGTCTGCTACATCGCGTTCAGCTTCTCATGAATATTCTCTAAAATTTGGCTAGTTTCCTTTGTCCAAGGATGAAGTCAGTCTCTTAGCAGTGACTTATTTTTTTGTAGCTCTTGTATCCGCATCTAAATTTCCTTGACTTCCTACAAGCATGTGAAGTTCTGTACTGGCGCTAACGTCTGTGCAGTCGGATTTATTTCATCATTTTTTTTGTTATGCTTCCCTGGTCTCTGTGTTCAACTGTTACAACTTAAGGTCCTCGTACAGTAAATCCCATAGGCCCATTTCCTGATTGAATAGTTGGTCGTAATAATGAACTATGACATCTAGTTGACCCATTGATTCTTTTATAATTGCACCTCTTTTCTTCCGAACTTCTAGCTGTGTTCTTGGTTGAAGATTGAGCTGGAGTTTGGATATCTTCATATGGAACTCAAAAGTGAGTAACCCAACCTCATATTTGGTATTCTGCACTGCCAAAAATAATTTCCTAACCTTCATCTCAGCCTGTGCATCCTCTGGGTTATGAAATTATGAAACTATTTTGTAGGCTTGTTCAATTGTTGATTCTAGATTTTTGTTGCGCGATTGCATTTCCTCCTTCTCCTTTAGAATCCGTGTCTTCTCTTTGTACATCTATTCATTGTTGACCTTACATTCACTGAGGGCTATAAGGGCACACTGCTCCCTAATCCACAACCCATCTCAAACCCCCTGATGGAATGTGTGGAGCGCGTGGAGTAGAAGTGCGACCACATTGATCCCAATATCCTTGATCTTTCCTAGCGTGCCACAGTCTTCCTAGTTATTTGCTCAAAAGGATCCTTCTATTAAATGAATGATCCTAAGGTCCATCATCTGCTCTACTCTGGCACACTCACACTGGCTTGAGTTATGCTAGCTTACACCACGCTCACTTACCCGATGCTCACTTGGATAATACCAACATGTATCTCCAGTTCATAGAGATCCTTCTAGACACTCCCTAGTGTTTTCATATGCTACTTCTCAAAGTACGACCTTAGCTTTGATGTGATATCTCTAACCTTGTCATCGACCTCATCTAAATCACCCTCTGTTAGTATAAGAGGGTCAACTTGTGAACATTTATCTAATTTCCACTTCTTTCACCAACCTGTGATTGTCTCTTTGGTGCTCTTATGGAATTTAAAGGGGGTTGACACCTCCTCTCCCCCATCGCCTACCTGTATAGATAGCTCATGTTCTGTGGTGTGCTAGGAAGTTGACGCTTTGACCTCTATTGTGGATTGTACCTTTTCTGTACATTCCTTGCCTTCTCACTCCTTTTCAGTGTGTGTTGTTTTTGCAGTGGCCTTTTGAGCAGCTTCTCCTGCACGACTGCTTTCTCTTTGTCTTTCATCTTTTTCGCAGTAGAGGTCTACGTGGAGGAGCTTTCTCCTACTTTTCTTGCCTCAAAATCCAACTAGGTAGGCTCATGCAACTCTGCTGGCCATCCACCCACAACCTCCTGTACATCTGTTTCAACCACTAAGTCAGGAAGCTTGTGCCATACCTATTGAGGGTCTCTCCTTGTGCGGATCCAGACATTGTGAAAGTCTACCTTAAATTTTGTGAAGGTCCATAGCTATTCGAACAAGGTGGGAGATAACCTTGGTCTCTAGTTTATGTCCATTCGGATGTCCATTTCCATGAGTACCCAAAAAAATTTGATTCTTTAATCCATTTTGCACCTTTTGTATGTGACACTGAAGCGAACTTTGCTACCTCTGGGAGGGTCTCATTCATCAGAGGGAACTAACTACCCTCCAAAAGCCTCTATGCCACCAAAACAATTAACAATAAGAGCCAAGAATAGTGGAATGGATGGCTCTTCTCTTGTGCCTTGCGAAAGTTTTCCAAATATTCTTTACAAAGATATTGGGCCCAGTTATACTAGACCTCGTTCGCACACTACACCTCTAATGAAATGACTGGTGCGAGAAATTCATCTGCATGACACTTCCACATTATCTTTGCTGCTAGGATCTACACTACAAATTGTACTACTTGGTCTAATATGGAGTAGATAGAATATACATGCTTTTTCTTACAAGCTCGAACATGGTCTTCATACGGTTTGTGAGTTGTTTTTCCTTGGTTTTTCTCACAAACTCCTTTGCTAGGTCCACTCCTTTATAGGGTAGCTTGGTAATACGAAGGATTAACATATCCATGATAGGGATAGGCTCACCTATACATAAACACTCATCATGCACGAATGCCAATAGTTGGTGCACATATGCCATATTGATGTTGGAGAGGGGAAATGCGGTACGAATAGCATGTGCAATAGTCCCTCCATCTAAACTCCTCTAACCCATTTCATTGGTTCCAACTTCGTGACCCTGGTCTCTTCATAGTATATGTGGGATATATACTAATTTTCTTCTAAATGTAGGAATTTATCCTACTCAACAAGGTCCCAATATTCCATATTTAACACTAGTATGTGCGCTAAGCGTTTACTCTCAAATGCAACTTCCAATGGGAGTGTTAGTGTATAAATTATAAATTTGTTGGAGTCACATTGTTTGGTCACCTTCTTCTATCCTCTTCATGGAGGCACATATGTTGGAAGCATAGTGATTCGTTCAGAGTCCTCGACATCCAACTCCTCAATCCCCTGGCAGAGTTCCTCTTCATATAGATCTAGGGGAAGAAAAGGTTGCTTTTTCTTGTCCATTTTTCCCTTCTACCACACCTATTGTGGATTCTTTCTAGGCAAGTGGCATACTAGTTCTATGACCAACTTCCTTTTCTTTGTGTTGGAAGCAGATTGCTTTGGCCTAGGTGACCTTCGCACCATAGGCACTACTAGTGTAGCTTCTATGCTCATAGCCTCCGAAGTTGGGGCTCAGACACCATGACCTCATAACTCATAGACTTAGATATTCTATCCAAAAAAACTCAGCAGAATGTATCAGAATGATGAGATAGCCTTGTGTGCTTGCAAAAAAACTCCTAATCTTCTCGGTGCATTCAAGGAATTCATAGGCAACAAAGTCTTTCTTTGTAGACCAACAAAACATACTTTTAGTGATTTTTCGATCCAAATCGAACAGTTCCCTCCATAAAATTGTCATAAATGCACCTTTGGTGGTAGATTTTCAAATATTTCCGCCTTAATTGTCGCCTACCCATTCCGCCTAATGGGATTTTCTCAGTCAAATTAGCTACAATGATTCCAAAAACTATTTTTGGGTGGGGCTATGCAATACCTTCCTCCATCACATAGCGTCTTGAGCACAGTTTCATCTTTTGCACCCTTGTCAAACTTCACACAGCCTTCTTGTTTCCTTGTCCTCCCAATTGGGTAGTGTATTTTATAGTCCCGCACTCCCTTTCAACTTCCTAGAGCACTAGGATTATCTTGCATCCATATAGTCATTGCATAGGGGTAGGATCCCTCATGTGCAGCTTCAATCGACTCCCATTCACTCTTCCCAGAAAAATTTCACCATTCATCTCTATGAGATGAACTATGCCACCCTCTATAATTTCCTTGACAATATATGGTCCTAACTAATGCATCTGGAATTTACCCACAAATTTGGTGAACTTACTATCGTATAACAACACAAGATCATTTATCTTGAAAGTGAAAAGCTTGATATGGAAATCATGCCATGCTTTTTCGCATTCCTTCTATATTTGTTGGTGGAATCCTGCCAAAAATCAGTCCTCCTCTAACTCCCTTAGCTACGTGAGTTTGTCCTCCAAGGCCTCGCGATCTGCCATATCTGTGAAGGTTGCTATGCAGAGACTAGGTACAATGTACTCCATAGGCATCACAACTTTGACCCCATAGACCAATCTAAATGGTGTTCGCCTTGTCAGCTTCTTGCAAGTTGTCCTATAGGCCCATAGTACTACAGGTACTACACAACCCCATCATTCCACTGCGCATTACATACATTTGTGTTGTAGCGGCTACAACCATCCTCCAAAATTTTGGCCTACAAAAATTTCAGAGCCTCCCTTGAAGAGTTTCACTTCATGACTGCACACATTCGGGTTCACTCCATGAGCTCGTGTGAGTTTTTACATCTGCCTTGCTTGATTCATTACATTCATGTCTCTACATGTTGATCTCTGAATCATGCTTGCAATCGTGTTCTGGTTATTCTTAAAGTAGTCTCTTCATATGTGCTTGTTGTATTCGCTATGAAATCATCTATTACACTCACACACAGAGTCACATTCACTGTTGACAAGCATTGTCTTGACCAATGAAAGATCGATCATGAGTGTCGTGCTTTTTTCTTACACTGTCGGTCAGTCTTGTTGACAAGTGTGTTTGGATGTTTTGGTTTTCAAGTCGTCAAATTGTGCGAGTGTGTGTTCATATGATCACCTATGCATCTTTCGATTGTTTGCACACTTAGCTATTTTTGCTAAAAGTTCTAATGACCTGAATCCTCTCTGACAGTCGAGCCATCACCCTGCCATCGACTCGATTGACTGTCAAGCAGAACAATGTAGAAGCACCAACCTAGTATTTTCAAGATGCACTGCCTGCAAGTAATTCAGTCAACTCTCATGCTCGCCACCTAACTAGTCAGACCCAGCAGTCCCCTGGGACTCACTCCCTTAAAAAATTGTGCAGTGGCCACTAACCTCACCTACCCAACTCACTGAGGAAATTGCAAAGACAGGCTAGATAGACACCAAGTTCCTGTCCCTGTCTCCCTCAAAAAATTGTGCATTTTTCCCAGTCAATCATCCCGACAGTTGACCAATTATTCAACTCAAAAATTGCACAATGTTCATGAGTAGGCCTTCCACTTCCCATCAGTGACCTCTGCTTGGAAATTTTGCAAACATGATTAGTAGGCTAGCCTCCCAACCTTAGTGCAATTTTCCTTACTAGCAGTAGATTGAAAGTTCCCTATGGGAATTGTGTAGTTTCTACTGCCAATCTCCTCAAAATCCAACTGGTAGTTCCCTCTGGGAATTGTGTAGTTTTGGTTGCAAGTGACCCTAGCAGCCAACTGGCAGTTCCCTCTGGGAATTCCATAGTTTTGGCTGCTAGTGACCCACGTAGTTCCCCAGAAAAATTGCACAATCCTTGCCTACTAACCCTACATGTAGCCCGGCCCGCTCCTCTAGAAAATTACACAAATATGGCTATCCATCCCTCATGTCCATTCATTCTCAAAAATGCACATAGCATGCCTACCTTGCCTTCCAGTAGCCTAGACTGTTCCTCCCAAAATTTGCGTATTTTTTCCTCCTTGTCGAGCCAAACCTTGTAGAAAGTCACTGTAGACTCAAATTACATGTCTCCATCTCTTAGTGACCCTTGCACAATTTTCATTAGCAGTTGCCCAAAACCGTCATCCCGCCTCATAACCTTCTTGCCTTTCCTGGTCACCTACATCCGAATGATCATGTGTCATGGTAGACTAAGAGGTTTTGGATTTGATGTCGTCTCATCATGAGTGACTGCAGGTACAGGTACACCAACAAACATAGCAAGATGATGAATGGGATGAATCAAAGGAGCACATGTAGAATGATATGTTCACCAATAGAAGAATGAACAAAGCATGTGAAGTGAATGAATGTGATGAACACACACCTTCACAAACAGATGAGCCTGTCAAGCCTTCCAACATGCAAGCAAGGAACAACATGGTAAAGCTTCATCAAGTGAACCAAGGACCATTGAAAACTTCGCTCACTTCACCAAGAGGAGGTGAAGCTATGATACACCATGAAGACATCCATCATCTAGCAACACTATAGCTCAACATGCACTCCAGTAGCAGCATGAATGTACTAGCATTGTCATGTAAGGTCATGTCGATTCATGTCACCCACACCTCCACCATTAGCTTATTGTCAATCAATGTGATGTAACATGGAAGTCCAAGAGACCCACTTATTGAACAAAGAGTCATGTATGTCATAGAGTCATGGAATTCAAATGGTCATGAGGGTAGTCGAGCAACCACAAGGGTCAGTTTCACCCTTGGCTATAAATACTCCCTCATTTCTACATGCAAAGGACTTTTTCACCTCAATGCCTACCAAATAGCCAAGAGAGTCTGTAATATTTTCTTTGAGGAGTAAGTAGTGGCTACAACAACTCACTAACGAGGTTAGTGATGTATGGTGTAACGATGTATCTTAGAACTTTCACTTAATTCAGAAGCCCGTTAATAGGCCAACACGTTTTCACACATGTATTGTATTTTTTGTAAGACTGATCTTTAACACTTGTAGTGCATGTTGCTTTAACTTGTGTTCTACATCTGAACTATTTCATTTGTTGTAATGCATAATCTATTAATGGAAATGTGTTGTATATGTTGTTAAATTCATCTTGTCCATGTCGACTGCTCTGCTTTACATCAGATGGGCCTTTCACTCAAACCTTCCTGCAACAACCGTTGCACTCGTTCGGACTATTATGTGAGTGTTGTACATGTTATCTTACCTTGTATCTTGTGACTTCCGCATCTGAGTGGACTGCTCTGTCACAAAATATGCATGTCCTTTTATGTTGTGTGATCGTAGCTGAGTTGGGACTGATACCTTTCAACTTGGAACTCACCTTCACCTTCTTCCCGTCATAGTGAAAGAACCATTGACACAAGTACACTTACACTCACTAAGCACGTGAAACTCACTTCTTGAAGAAAAAGCGAACCACTCTCTTGTGCTGACAAGCAAGATTTGAGGAAAATCCTTAAGTTAATTTCAATCAGGGCATCATACCTAATGGGACTCCCACACCAAATGGTGTGAGGTCTAGTTGGGACTTCATACTGGGGTGATCCCCTAACGTTGGCAGATCCAACACTGTCAAAATTTTGGCACTAGAAGGAGGGTCAAATGACAAGCTGAGCTCATACATCTGGGTTGAATCTCTTACCCAATGAATAATACATGATTTGTGCTCTTGAGCTGTTTCTCTGATTTCTCCCTTAATCAGTTATCAATCCCCGATGAGCTTCTCAATCACTTGTCCTTGTTAAAGTTTGACGATGAGGATGAAATGTCTGTAACTGAGCACATTTCTAATTTTCTTCATTTTTATGAATCTTGTCAAATTGAGAGTGAGGATATTTCTTGCGTACTCTTCTTCCTCATCCTTGAAGGTCGTACTAATCCGTGGTGTTGGACCCTACCACGTGCTTCCATCCATTCCCTGCTCACTTTTGCCATGGAGCTCCATCAAGCCTTCGATGAGTGTGGCCACCAAGATGTGTATGAAAGAATCTCTCATTCAAGAATGAATCCTGTTGAATCAGTTAGGACTTTGCTACCTGCTTCCTTCACCTATCTCATGAAATTCTTGAGCGGTTTTTGGACCTTAAATTCATGAGCCAAGAGCTGAAATGATTAGTTCATGTCTATTGAAATGGTTAACTTCCTGATTTCCCTTCTTCCTCAACCCTTGTGATCAGGAGACACCTCATGTCTCAAAGAGGGTGCCCCCTCGCAATGGTTGCAAATATGAGAAATATACACAGCATGTTCCCAATCCATCTACTCAGTTGTCTCCTGCCCTAATGGAGGAAATTCCAAAATTATTAGGAAATCCTATGGCAAAAAATCATCCCTCCGTTCCATAAGAGGACATCACCATTCCTAACCCAAGTCTTAAGTCTAATCTGCATTTATGCCATGACTCCTTGCACCATGGCTCGCTTGAGCAATCTACTTCACAAGGTAGCTGCACACACTCTCTTGATTCTCAAGCTGCTGGCTCAAGTTGAAATCATGTGCATGGAAGTCTCATCATACAGGCAGAGGAGTAGGATAGTGAAGACATAATCAATTCCTCTCAAAAGATTGAGCTTCCATTCTTGATCGATCCTCGATCTGTGAGTCTTTGTGTAACATCATGCATAATCAATTCTTTTGATCAACCTCTAGACTTGGGTTGTCATCACTCCCAAGCTTCTGTATGTTTTGATGAATACCCAAGCACATCATATGATATATTGTCATCTCATCTACACTCTAACTTAAATTTGGAATCCACACTGGTCAAACTAGACATCCATATCGAAGCTTCCTCTGCACCTCACTTGCTTGTGTGTCCTACCATTCACAATGCATCAACATGCATCATAGACACTCCACATTCTATTGCTTCTTAATATTCTGAGATATCTCCTCGATTGACACAACGAAATGAGGTTTTTGATGTTGAAAATAGTTTCAACAGCATAGGACTCTTCCCACTCGTCATCATCTTGTGTGTTGCATGAAGACAGCTCAGCAAGTCAGCTCGCTAAAAATTTTGATGAAGCCTATGATAGAGATGGCTATCATCCTAAGAGAAGTTTTGAAATTAGTAACAATAGCCATCCTCAAGCCATGCATGATCTGGTTCACATCTCAAAATGCAAATTTTCAATTTTGCAAAGTTTTGGGACATGCCAGGGAGTCAAGGCACTTCAACGTCCATTAATGGTTATATCAGGACCTCACGACTCTGGTAAGCTCATCAAACCAAATTAGATCGCATATCTCACACACAATCTATCTATCTACATGGTTACACTTGATGTGGATCCCCGTGTAAAGAACATTTATTCGGGGTATGATATTTCAAAATTTCATATTTTTGCTAATGATCAAATCCACAAGTCTGTTACAACATGTCTATCTTCATGCACCTCTCTTACATCCAGTTTGGGTTGGGAGTGTCCGTCCCTCATCCAATCGTGGGACAGTAAAGTTGATCATCTCTATCTGGAATCATAGTTATCAGATGTTCTCTCTCGTGATCAACTCCTTTGTATTTTTGATAATTTTGCATGTCAAATCTACTCACTTATCACACCAACAATCTCCTTGTGTGTGACAAGTGCGCAAACTATCGTGTGAATCAAGCTACTCTCATTTCACCATACCCCAACTAATTTCACACATTCACAGTGCTAGCATCCTTTCTACATTTCTGTGATGACCATGATGCATGCACACTTTTTCACCAATTGCAGGTGGGTGTTTTATCATGCCTAGCACATAACGAACTTGGTTCCCCCATTCAGAGCGTTCGTACATTTTTTCAAAAGGTTTCTTTGTTCATGTCAAATTGGGAATATAGCATCTCGACCGATTGGTCTGATTTCTATTCTATCTTGGGAAATTGTCATGTAATTTATCAGTTTCCCAACAATATGTCCAATGATAGTCACTTTGTGCACTATGATCTTCACCATGTAACATATTTATTTTTAGACTTATGTCAAGCAAGTGAGGCACTTTGGCCTGCATCAATGGCTATGGTAGGCCCTCACTGTCTTGACATGGCTGATGAGAATGACTAGATCTAATGTATCAGATTCCCATCATGATCCCCTCTCTCGAATTAGGAATCCATCTACTCAAAGATCACAAATCTTTCTGGAACAACCAACATGAATTTTATGATCCAATCTTTGAATGGCTGGAACAATATTACTTGGTGAGTCATGTTGCAAGTAACAAGCTTCAGTCCTTCCTCGCACTCATTGAGAAAATTGGTGTAGAACAACACATACTCGTAAGAGGCCTTCGAGGTTTTTTGAAAAATAGTGGTCACAGAAGAAGTAAGCATGTGTGTTGGGTGGTTATGACATAAGTGAGACCTTCTCTCTCATGAGCAAGTTTTTCAAAATTTTTCATTTTTTGTTGCACACTATTTTTTATCTGTTTTAATCACTCATATATTTGTGATTGCATGTCGGGTACACCTACGATGGCTTCATTAGAAATTTCATTTCACGTAATCCCAATCGTTTAATGTAGGAGTAGGAGTAGTGTTTGCTTTTTCGCTTGTCTTTGCTTTCTGGTTTGCATGATTGCTTGTGTGCTGATTTGGTTGCTTTTCCTACTTGTTATTGTTTTCACTTTATTTTCTTCTTTTTATACTAAAATTTGTCACCATGACTATCTGCAGTTAGTATGGCTCCATCAACAGTCATACTATCCTCCTTGGCAAGC
>APFE030177659.1:0-78799 GCA_000404065.3 Pinus taeda
TAATAGTTGGATACTTCTTGTTAAATTAGGTGTTATTTTGTGTCTGATTTAGAAATTAGTAATGAAGTTTGCTAATTGAAAAAAATATCATGATTTGATTTTTAAGTGGGTGGGATAAGGTTTAAAAGTGCAGCTATTCTCTATTCTACTTGTAAGCTGGATTTTGACAGCTTCAGAAGGGCAGGAAATTTTGCTAATATTTGATGCAAGCAAGAAATTTGGTAAACTGACTATGTGATTGTGAAGCAACATGCACTTAGAGGAATCATGTGAGACACCAAGTGGCTATCTCTAGAATTACAAATCTTGGCTAGGTTGGAAAAACTTTCAAAATTAAAAGAAGAAAAAAATTCAAGTTGTCGCTTTAGTTCCACCCTTAACTCAGTGCAAACTTCCAGACAATCAAGCAGCACTCGTAGTTCAGCCAAAAGAAGCAAAAGTCATAGTTCAGACAATGGGAAGCAAAAGTAAAAAAGGTGATTGAGCAATTGCATAATTTGTCACAGATCTATTTATGCATGCAAAAGCATTTGTAAAAAGTAAGAAATTATAATATGGTTAATCGCCTTCCATTTCAGTGAATCTATTGTTAATTGTTAATGTTTTTGAGTGTAACACTTAAATAAATGCATACAGAGTTATAACAAAAATAACCATGGGAAACCTCCAGAAACATAAGGTAATTACAAGCCACTAGAGGAAGCTACTTCATATTTAACGAAATGCAGAAATTAAACTCAGATCTAAATGGATAAATAATAATTAATAGTGCCAAAACTGGATGCCAGTTATATTATTAAAAACATACGTCAATACTTCAAACAAATTTACACAATTCAAAACAAATACACCCATTCACAACCTTACAAATGGCAAGCTAATTACAATCACAGGTTTCTACTTGCATAGAATATCCAACAACGTTATAAGAATTTTAAATAGTACACAACTTGATTCAGTTGCTACGCACTAGCCACCAAACAAAACTGACTTCAGAGGGAAAAAAAATGGACTTTTTCTAGATGCTCCAGCAGTAATCGATAACTTTGATGTGGGGTTTGTACATTCACAATGGTGTGACTAATTTTACCAAAACAAGGTATTAGCAGGTCAAATAAATGTCTACACAGTCATAATGGAGTCAAGGACACCATCATTGGCAGCTTCAAAAAACACAGGCTAATTACAGTATAGCATATACATCCATGGTGTTAGGCCTCTATATTTTTTAAATATTTGATAAGATTGCTACCACAAGCCACTTGAGGAAATATATTTCAGATTTATGAGAATTGCAATATGAAGTTTGCAGAAATAGAATGATCTGAATTTTTTTACACAAACAAAAACGAAACAAAAAAACATTGATACTTCAAACACATCTACACAGTGATATCAGACAGCCATTGGCAACTCAAGAACCGCAAGATAATTACAATCCCATGTTCCTATATGCATAGGATATCTAGCCAAGGTTTTAGGAATCTCTCTGCGGAAAAGGTATTAGGATTCCATGTTGTATACAATTTGTTATAATTGCTAGACATTAGATAAAACACACTTCAAATTTATAATAAAAATGAATTTGGACTCTATATAATCCCAGTAAGACGCATATCATAAATACCAATTCAGCACAAAGGGATTTAATGTACATTACTTGAGGTGGTTGGTTAAGTTCCAGTACTCGAAGTAGTCTGGGGAGTAGTCTGGGTAGGTTCTGTGGAAGGGTTTAGGCCAGAGGATGCAGGTGGACTATTACCATAAAAAGGGTGTATTTCGTATTGGACCCTACAACTTCCCAACAGTGGCTTGAGCTCTTCACTTTAGAGAACAACATTTGTAGAGGGTTTTTGTTGCTAATTGCATAAATGACCTGCAGTTACTGATGGATTTATCTCAGGCGGTAAACGGCGCCACTAACAAAATATGGAGTTGATCATTCAGGGCAACTGTTGCTTCCTAGAACATTATAAGCTGGAACGTTATCAGCTTTATCGGACAGGTTGGAAATGAGATTTGAAATGGTGGTTCTAAACTTGTATAGATTACCTTTATTGATATCTTAAAAATCAGGATTTTCACATTTTTATTTTAGTAAATGAGAATAAGAATATACTATTTTTTAGTCATGATTATACTTGAAGTGAAACGAGTCATTGCAATTTTGAATGGTAGATATAAAATGATAGCATTTTACATAAGCTTTCCATTATCAAGACTATTCTTACACTAAAATATAAATGGTTTGTCCTTTCAAGGATTATGTATATATTTTATAAACAAATCATATAGAAAGAGATAGTGGATTGTGTAATCGTGAGAGTTTTTAAAATAATATTAATTATATATTCATTCGTTATATAAAAATAAGTAGTTATATCAATCTAGATCAACTAGTATATTAATATAAAAAATAATCATCGCATATTAAAATTTTATTGTATTATAACATCAATTGAATATAACTTATTCTATTCATTGAGATTCTTTATATTAAAGTAAAGCCATATTTACCGTCATATTTTTTTAAATAGTATAAATTGCATTTATGTTAACCATTACAAAATGGAATAATATTATACAGTAACAAAACCTTTCCATTTTAACTATTTTCTAAAGAGCCAATTGGCAAAACGACCATAAATGAATATCACGGATTTTTATGGTAAAATTATACTTACAAAATAATAGTAAAATCTAGAACGACCCGCAACCCAGATGACAAAACTAGTTAAATAAATAAACAAAATATGACATCAAACACCAGCGAAGAGTAAAAAGGAAGATCATCGTTGTTTTTAGGGATCGGCCGAAACAATGAAAACAAAGCTCAAATACCAATTCAAATAGATTCACAGCTTGTCATTGTTGTTTGCTACCAAATATAATAGATTCCCAGCTGTCGTTACTGGTTCGCTAGCAAATATAGTAAATTCCATCTAGCATAGTTAGTTTGCCAACACCATTTGTCAGGTTACAATGCCAACAAATATAATAGATTCGCATCTGGCATGGTTGATTTCCAGCAAATACAAAACTAGTTACCATTGAGATTATCGTCTCTGAACTGACACCATGCCAGCAAATACAAAACTAGTTACCATTGAGATTATCGTCTCTGAACTGATTTAGATTCTATTTAGAAGCACTAAAAAATAAAGCAGTTCAGTAAAAACACATTAATTAAGAAAAATACACCATACTCACATCTTATCATTGATGCACAATAAAAAAACAAACCACTCACATCTTATCATTGATGCACAATAATAAACAAAACATTATAATTTATGCTGCAATCACAACCAGATGAGTAATACATCACTTAAATCTGTGGCAGTTACATACTTAGTAGCAACTATTTAAGAAACAATGTATGAAGAAATACTCTTTTGCCGCAATTAAATACTGAGTAGCAACTATTTAAGAGCCAATGTATGAAGAAATACAAGAGTTTTGCACATAACCACAATGATTAAACCACAATTAATCATTATTTAGCTTGAAACAGGGCATTCATTTGATTTTCGAATACAATTTCAAATCAAAAGCATCGATGACCAAAACAATAAAAATGCCTAACAAAATCACTACAATCCTAGGTTTAACCAGCGGCATAGAGTGAATCTGATACCATTTCTGAGCGCCTCCATCTAATGCAACATGCAAGGTCAGTAATAGAGCAAATGGAGGTCTCAAAAATCTCCAATATGAGGAAAAGTGCCAGTCTTTGAAGATCACCTATGAAGAATAACACTGGGCATACAAAGGTTATTATCGGTTACCGAGGAAGGGCTTAACAATTGGCTTACCAAAGGTTCCCGATATGAGATTCAGGAGTCAAGAATTTGCTGCCAGAATTCAATGTAGGCTCACCAGTAAAGGCCGCAAGAAACCCTCATTTTTTTTAATTCCGAAAGAAGCTTTACGGGTAGTCGTATTTTTGGTAAGCTGCAAGAAACACTCATTTTCCTTCATTCACAAGTAAGCATTAGGGTATAGTTGTATTTCTGGCAGTAAGGGTGGCGACATCAATAGTTTCAAGACTTATGAGTCAGGCTCGGTGGACGTCTCCTATGTTGGCAGGATAAAGCTTAAGAGGAAAGAGGCCAGGAAAGAGGCCAAGAAATTCAGAACTCTAACTAAAGCCTGCCGTGAAGATCAACAGCCTAATAAACCCCAAGGTGACGGAAAACTGGGGTGGTTCAAGAAACTTTGCAGGCTAAAAGTTGAATAGATAGTAGATTTTCCTGATACTAAGTCGCGGCCTTGGATAATAATTTGCAGAATGTGGGGGATATTGTTAAGGAGGAGAAAACTTCTCCCGGTTCAGTTCTGTGGTTCTCGGATTTGAAACGTTTCGCGTGACAGCTGGAGCACTCATTATCAAACCATAAATTCTATACAGAATTCAAACTGACTCTCCTGAAAGTCTGGCGGTGCGCACATGTGTCAAATGGAAATCTGTGTATAGATGCGCACACATGTGAAATCAAAATCTCTCTATGTAGAAATGCGCACACATGTCGAATGGAAACCTGTGTACGTATGTCAGAAAGATATGAGAAAAGTGCGAGTGAAACAATAGGTGTATTGGCGGTTGCGGAAAACAGGGAGGCTAAGTGTCAGCCTGGGAACGAAAGGGACGACGAAGGTCCCTTTCAAAGGAAGGCCTATCGGCCTAACTAAATTACATTACAATATTTCTACCATATTGGGTTGAAGAGCACCTCTCAGTGCATTTAGTTTAAATTCATTTTAATTTTAAATTTATTAAACATTGAGAAAGATTAAATATTTTTTTTACCATGATGAGAATATTGTATTAAATCAAAATTCACGCCTGTATAGCAGGTGAGTATAAATAAAATCTTTTGAGGCCAACTATACCTATAACCTCACGACTAATCCGAATTAATGAAGGAACGAAATGAAATACATATTTAAAATAAGAACACAAAGATACAATGAAACTTAACTTCAATTAATAAATAGCAAATGTTGATTTTTTTTTTTATATTTAGTAAGAAAGCAAACTAATTCAGGCGATGGTAACTTATCTCTAAAAAGAGATGTGGCAACTACATGCCTTTTGAACTATGTTACAATGAAGCTTGGAGGCCTTTTATCATGAAGAAACAATGAGAAACCCTAAACATCCAAAATCCCAACCCCAAGAGATAAAGCGTCAAAAGATATGGGCTTTGATAGGGTTAGTTAAAACGTCAACTTTCCAAGTTCGTAACTTTGGCATACAATCTATGTTTGGTGCATGCATTAGCCCATTAGAAAGGTCTATTCAAGGACATAAAAAAATTGACTGCAAACACGATCTTTGATTAATGTTTTCTCATTCCCTAAAAAATCATAATTTAGGGTCTCAAAACGACACTGCCAAATATTAAAAAACTGTCAAAATAGGAAAATATGCTGAAAATTAGGAAAATGATAGAAAATAGTGTTGGGAATCCAAGTGGAATAGGCGAGTGGCCACCAATATCCACCTATATCAACGACAATCTTTATTATGAATATATATTAGTCGTTTTATTATCCTAAAGGACACAAGGTCTTCCAATGTGTAGGTTTTCCAAAAAACCTATAGATATAAAAAAATATACACTTTATATCAGATCCATTGTTAAGGGTTAGTTGCCAGGGAAGGGATATTATTTCTCATTAAGACTCCTACACCCAAGTTTACACCTTTATTGGCAATTTCATCTACAGCGTGATTGTTTATTCTCAACATATGAAAGAAGGTAATACTAGAGAAGACTAGTTTTAGATTCTTGATTCAATTAATAATGCTTCACAGCTTGCAATACTTATGCAAAGAACCCTGAACAAGGTGATGGATAGCTAGTTGTGAATCTCCCAACACCACCAAATCTTTGATATTTTCTCCTTTGACTAGAAGAACTCATTGCAGTAATCCATATGCCTTTGGCACATTATTTGTGCAATTACTTAACCCCAATTATACTCAATTTCAACTTTTCCTTTGGGGTTGAGAATAACCCCTGCCACTCCCGAGAAAGATCAAATCTTTTGAGATGTAAATATTTTTTCAAAATATTCACTTTGGAAAATGTTTTTGCTTATAGAGATTTGATCCTTCTTGACAATTTATAAATTCAAGGACCTAGACTAATATATATATATCAATAAATTTATTTTTTCCAAGTGTAATGCAATTGCCATATAATTTCTTTTACTTACTATTTATTTATATTTTTTATTGTCACATATATATGTTATGAGACAACATCACTCTCCTGCTCAAATGTAGATCACCTATCAAAACAAAAAGTGCAATCATTTGCCATTTAACCATAAATTAATGAACATATAAAAAACAATTTTAATGTTGAATAAATGATGCATACTTGGATCACTTAGCTAAATGTTCGACATTATAAATAAAATAAAAATATCGACGATTCACCTTAGCGGTGAGCATAATGCACTTTTTATGACAGTGGTAAGATTCCAAATCTTCTTAGAACAATGGTAATGTTATTTTAGTTAGGAAATTAATTCACAATAAGCTCTTTAAATGTGATTAATATGTATTTCTATGAGGAGCCTCCATGGTTACATTTTCCCTTTTCCTCGTACACTTTTATGTAATTTCCTAACTTTAGATCTACTTCCTCCCTCTCATCTAAAAGCTCTTTACAATCAACTAATGTGCATTTCTCATGGCATTTTTTACCCTCTACACAATGGTGAGAAGTGATTTCCCCACGTGGTAATACGAAATGTTGTGATGACTCCTCTGAAAGGATGTTTCCTTCTCATAAATATCTTACCCCAATAAGTATTACTTTAAATATTTATAGTCTTAAAGGCCCATCTCTAGCGAGGCAGAACCCTATGGAAGACTACTTCTTTTAAACACTAAAACTTACTCTTGAGAGCCCACCATCTCATTATATTGCATTGTTAAGGTTGATTTGATGCTTGTTTAGGAGCTTAAACTCTCTTTGGGTCAAGGGCCCAAATGAAGATTATTACACAACCCCGGAATGATATACAAATATATGGAGTATGGAAAAAACTAAAATAACACTAGGCATAGACTTTTGAGATTTTTCTTAGAGGACACCATGGTGGTTTGCATGTGTGCATTGGTATTGTTCATTATGGAATTAATTTATGTGACCAATAGACAAGCAACCACAATGTCCCAATAAGAGATATCAAGCCTTTGATCTAGGCTTTACATTATATACTAAATCACTTTTGTTGATCCCATGTTGGTGGCAATGCCCAATATTCTTCTCAAAGTATTGGAAGATTATATATCTCACAATCACGGGTAACAACTTGGTCCAGTTTATTACCATGTATCAAAAAATGAAGAATTTGTGAGCATCTACCTTTCCTTGAATATGAATTTACATCTTCCCAAAAAAATATGCTAGAGTTTGAATATCACAAGTAGACACATGTATTGAATTATGCATATTATGATTTATGTGCTTTGAGCACAAACACTTGGTTGCTTCGTGTCTAAAGGAAATGCTTGTTAGAGGAAAAAACAAAGGAATTATAAGATATCACTCAATCAAAGGATTTTGCATCATTAGTTGAAAGTAAAAGAGGCATGGAGCAGTTATGGCATGGAGCGTTACTGCCACTATTGAAAATGAGGCTATGAATTTCCTTAGGTACTATGTTTCCTTAATGAAACTCCTGACCTCAGAAACATTAGTAGGCACTGCCCACTTCATGATGGCCTCCATCTTGGAAGGATCTATCTTCAGTTATCCTCCACCAGTCACATACCTGAAATACACCAAAGATTGTTGCACAAACTCACACTTCTTGAGATTTGCTAGCAATTAGTGCTTCTTCAATGTTTCCAGCACTTGTGTCAAATGTGAAATATGCTCCTCCCAGGTAGCATTATATACCAACATATCATCCAAATAGACAATAACAAATGAATCTATAAAAGGGTGTAGTACATCATGCTTTAATCTCATAAATGTAGTTGGTGTGTTATATAGGCCAAATGACATGAATAACCACTCATACAAATCTTGCCTGGTTTTGAAGCTAGTCTTTCAGGTATCTTCTTCTTTGACTTGAACCTGGTGATATCCAGACTTCAAGTCTAGCTTGGTGAAGTATTTTTCTCGTTGTAACTAATCCAACAAATCATTTATCTTGGGTAGGGGGTATCCGTTCTAGAGCGTGATTTTGTTCAATGCCTTGTAATCTATACACATATGCCAAGTCCCATCCTTCTTCGGCATAATTACGATGGTTGACCCACATGGTGATGTACTCGGGGTAATGACACCATGTTCCAACAGTTGCTGCAACTGTTTCTTCACCTCACTTGCTTCTATAATGGACTGCCTATACAACCCAATATTTGGCAACAGGGAGTCTGACAATAGTTGGACGTTGTGCTCCACTTCTCTCTTAGGTGGTAAACCTTTTGGCTCCCGGAACACATCCCTGTATTCCTGTAGCAACTCCTCCAAATGTTGTTTTTGTTTCTTAGTACACCCCTCTAGGGATGCCTTGCCTCTTATTGACTCCTATATAAACTGACTTTCTCTTAAAAACATTAAAACATACTTCTTGCTAGAACTAATTTCTTTGCTTGGTTTACACTTACCAATGAAAATTTCGACTTGCATTTGTGCATGTTTATGATAAACGATTTTACATCCTTGATGAGCTGGTATTGGTTGTCTCTCCTCATGAATATTACGTCACACATGTACATCTATGGACTCTCAAACAAAAATCCACATACATCAAGGGGCACCACATCTAGATCTACTTCATCAATAAATCAGGCACTGATAACAAATCTATTTTACACGTTTGTACACCTCATTTTTGCATCCTTGGTTACCCATCCCAGTGGATATGGGTTGGATGATCATGAATTTCCAGTCCCAACTTCGTTGACCAGTCTACGTAATGAGATTCGTCTGCGTCCTGAGCAAATAAAGCAACAATATTGGTCTTATTGACCTCTATCTTTATATGAAAGAGTTTGTCATTTCCTTCTCTTCCTATTAGTAAGGTTACTCACATACCCCTCCCTTCTGCAGTGATGTACAAACATCTTCCATCCACGTCTAAGTTCTTTCAATGGTTCTCGAATCCATGGGCATGAGATCCTTTATATCTTTCTTTTGGTTCTTTGGGTTTAGCTTCTGGATGAAATTTCCAAAATTTCCCTCGTATGCCCATCATGTTGCAGTGGTTAAAAGTGCTTACTAGATCTTGAGCTAGTGTTTGTGGTTGTCATCCTTTTACATTTTCCCCTTTGCTTCCTTCTTCCCTCCTTAAAAGCATCTTTGTTGCTCATTGCTTTGACCACTTGATTGCACTCTCTTACGCCTATGTTTCCAAGATTGCACATAAACACCTCGTCCACTATTTTGGGCCTTGAACAACATCACTTGCCTGTGCAAATGGTGGTGCAGACCCCCAAATACTTGAGGAGTACATCTAGATCTACTTCATCAATAAAATCAGCATTGATAACAAATCTAATTTTACACGGTTTTGTTACCTTCATTTTTGCATCCTTATTTACCCATCCCAGTGGATATGGGTTTGGATGATCATGAAATTCCAGTCCCAACTTCTTGACCAGCTCTACTGTAATGAGATTCTTCTGCGATCCTGAGTCAAATAGAGCACCAATATTTGTCTTCTTGACCTCTATCTTTATATGGAAGAGTTTGGTCATTTCTTTCTCTTCCTATTAGTAAAGGCTACTCAGATTCACCTCCTTCTGCACTGATGTACAGACGATCTTCTCATCCACGTCCAAGTTTCTTCCAACTTGGTTTCTCGAATCCATGGTCATGAGATTCTTGTTCTTATTATCTTTATTTTTGTTCTTTGGGTTTAGCTCTGGATGCAATTTCCAAAATTTCTCCTCTATATGCCCATCAATGTTGCAGTGGTTATAGTGCTTACTAGGATCTTTGAACTAGTGTGTTGTGGTTGTCATCTTTTTATATCTTCCCCCTTTTTGCTTCTTCTTCCCCTCCTTAGAAGCATCTTGTTGCTTATTCTGCTTAGATCCACTTGATTGCACTCTCTTTAGGCCTATGTTTTCCAAGTATTGCACATATACACAAGCCTCGTCCACTAATTTTGGCTTGAACAACATCACTTGCTCGTGCAGATGGCGATGCAAACCCCGCAAATACTTGAGGAGTACATCTGGGTTCTTTACAAAGACACCCAACATTATAACCATCTTTCTGAATTTCGTGATGTACTCCTCCATGCTTTGGCCCAACATTTGCTTGAAGTATTGCCACCAGATCCACTTGTCCTCCACGTACCCAATGGGATAAAAGTGTGACTTAATGAGGGTTTTTAAATCCTCCCACTTAATCACTGGAGGTTCTCCCTCCAACCTCATTATTTCCGTGTGGCTCTTCCACCAAGTCAGTGCATGACCCTCTAATTTCAGTCACTCGAATGATACCTTTTTCCCTTCAAAGCGTCGATCTCACCATGGTAAAACTTGACGTCAAGTTTTGCTTCCATTTTAAATAGGGACTATGATTGGTTCATGGCACTTGAACTGGGTTGATCCTTTCCGGGTTCTTTCTTCAAATCATTCTTTGCTTCTCCATGATCTTCTGATCACCACTCTGATTTTTCCTTTGTATTTGAATCCCCATCTTCTCCAAATATCCCCAACTTGTTATTCAAGGCCACCATGAGTAGGTTTATATTCCGATTGATATTTGTGACTTGTTGTTCTAGCCACATAAACCTCGCATTTGTAGGATCATAATGTTCATTTACAAATTTGTTGGCCATGATTAGGGTTTTACAATTTTGGGCCCCGCCGATCTAGATCCCTACAATTTCCACAAAATACCCAAATAAATCTGCTTTGATACCAAATGATCCATAAACTATCATGGATATTCCACTAGACAGTTCGTCACAACATATCTGATAATGTTATATTAGAAATCTGAAAATTCTACACTATTATAGTTTATTTAAACTTCAAAATTTGTATATTTAATTGTAATTAGTGCATGAATGTGAATGGAAATTATGTAGAAAAATAAAGAACAAAAGAATAATCTCACATGCACACATAAGACACAAAATATGCTCTCGAAAACTCTTTCGGGAGAAAACCCAGCTAGAAGGTGAGGTCGCTTTGCTCTCTTTCTGTATCTGGAAATATGGCTTCAGGTGCAAAGAAGTAAGGCTTGTGGCCCGTGGGATGCTACAGTGCACAAATCCTCTCAGCGGGCTCTACCTCCTATCTCTCCAGGCTATCTTTGCTATGGAAAAAAATTCTCTCGAAAGAATGGAATGCCTCTTCCTCCAAGTGGCCCGATTATAACACAACTTGATAGCCTACTAGTGGTTAGTTTGACTACATCAAATTTTAACTAGAGTTACACTATAGACTCTTCTAGAGTCTTTTACATCATAGACACGTGGCTAGCCCCTTTTCCATGAATAATGGGGGCTGACACGACATCCTCCCGAATTATAGGTGTGAAAACAGGAAGGTCAACTTTTGAGTGGCATAACTTTTGCATACAGACTCCGATTGACATACTTCTTTCGTCGTTGGAAATATCTATGTGTGTAGAATGACATGAAAAGGTGTGGCGCTAAACTGCCAAAGCTTTAGCCTCGAAAAAACCTTGTTTGATGCCTCAAAACGCTCACAGAAGGCTTCAAACCCTATTTTTCCAAACTTGGTCCCCCCGGTAAAAACGATCCCTTGAGCCGATTCGTCCACTTGTTCCACTCTGAATGCATCAAGATGGATGACAAATAATATAATGATCCAATCTGGATCAATTGAGCTAGTTATCATTGCATGTTACAACATTATCACCAATGATGTTATTGAACCAATAATTAATGATGTAAAGAAAACGACCTCCTTTTAGTCTCCAATTTCTTTTCCTAGAAAAAGCCTCTGGATTATTACCTTGGGAAGATGATGAATCATTAAATAAAGGAAATGAAATTGGTCCCTTTTGACAAGTTGTATGGGATGATGCCATTTAGGGTCATTCAAGATCATAGTGATTTCAAAGAAGCCTATTTTGGGGCCTATTAAAAAAGGTTACATCAAATAAAAATGAAAAAAGGAAAATAAGGGGAGATGAAGTTGGATTGTATGATTCTTTGATCGAGAATAATATAGGTGATTTTTTGATAAAGAATAATATAAGTGACCATTAAGGGCATTCTTAGAAATGGTCATGATAGTGACAATTTTAAAGCCCTAAATTTTTAATGCATTTTTTGAATCCTTTGCATGTGCTTTTGACAAGTGTAGCACACTTCAAAGAGAATTAAAGCATAACTACAAATTATATTTTCAAGGAGTTAAAGTAGATCCAAAATGGAGCAACAAGAAGAATTTATGAACTTGACAAGCATCCTCTTCTTTTCACATAGCTAAAGTTCATCTAACTTAGCTAAATTTTCATCCCTAACTTCATGCTAGGGTTATGGTTCTTTCATCCTATGTTTGTTTCCTCTTAGGGTTTTTGACATGATCATAAAATATAATTCCAACATTTTGTATGAGATTTTTATACATAAGCATAACAACCACGGTTTTTCTCAAAGATAGCTACCACTATTTTATATATTATGTTTATATAGCCATTTTTACCATTCATTAATAAGATATGGTTTTCATTATATTTATGTATTACTTTTTAAGTAGGACATATAACTAACGAGGTGTTGCATATCGGGCTTAGGAAAATGATAATGCAACTTGGCAATGTGATAGATTGTGTATGTTATCTATGGCAAGGCAACAATTTTGATAAGTGCATCAAAGATATGTGAATATCTTATGAAAGAGCGACATGATATTTAGTAACTATTGTGTGTTGGCTTAGATGGATGATAGTATGGTCTCACATTGGGAAATTGATTGTTCAGGAATGATTGGCTTGGAGGAGGTGACAATAGGTTGCTTACTGTTGGGTGGCAATGAAACAACACTGCCTATGTGAAATGAGCACTCTAATATTTCACATGGTTAAAGATGCTTGCATTGTGTTTGATTAGGACATGTTGGTTAAGCATATTCTGGGTGATACTAGTAGTTAATGGTCATTCCCAACTAACAAGTTCATGCAAACGACTAAGCTTATTGAGTGGTATGGGACACTCCAATGAAATATTAAAAGTCTAGCCCCATGAAAACTGGTATAAGAGCCATGTTTTGAATGTGGAAATTCTAGAAGTATTTCTTCACCGCCAACACACATTTCGTCATGGGATGCAATGGTGCCACGTTGACGAGGATGTTAATAATTCAAGCGGGGGAGAATGTAAGGGCCCAACTTGAGGTGCCATTGGCACTGACACAAAGGATGGTGCAAAGACATGCTTCTGAAATTACACTGTGAGTCTGTATGCTTTGGTAGCCTTAACCAACTCATGGTGATTCATGAGATGGTTAGGATGATGCAATAACACATAGGCTAGGAATATCGAGGATGCGTTGTCAAGTAGGGTGGGTGGGTGATCAATGCATTGTCATTTAGCAGGTTTTGATGGAGGATGACTTGGAAATGTGATAGGTTGTGCGTTTTTCCATCACAATACGAAAATGTTGATAAGTAAATTGAAGATATGTAAATTGTTGATGAAAGAGGGACATGATCTTCAATAACCATCACACCTTGATTTAAATAAATTATAACATGATCTTGCATTAAACAATTGATTGTTTCAATATACTTCAATCTAAAAAAAGAACAATGTGTTACTTATGTGTGTTACTTATGATTGGATGATAATAATACAACATCACTTACAATAAAATAAATACTTTAACATTTCACATATCTAAAAATATCTAACTTAAATTTAATTAAAACTAATCGATTAAACATATTTCATATCATAAAAATAATAATAATGGATGGTCATATCCAATTAACAAAATCACACTAATGCCACACACTACCTAAACTTCTTATATAGTATAATACACTCAAACAAGATAAAGAGTCTAACCCCATAATTAAAAAAAATTGAAAATATTTATTTTAATCTATAAATAGTTAATTAAACAATTATTTTTTAAGTAATTTAAAAAAATGCAATTTAAAATTACAACTAGCCTATATATTCTCGGATTCTACATCAAAGAGGACATCAATGTCACATTGAACTTTGTACTTTTATCATATTTGACCCTCAAGAAAAGAAATGAATGAGACAAAATCCTGATTTGTTTTTTAGTTATTGGGATCACTCGAAACAGCTCATCATGAATGCAATGGAACTCGTGATACCTTCGTGACCTACATTACTTTCACTGGGTCCCACTCCATTGTCGATCATTTTAACCAATCAATGGTGAAAAAACTCAAAAATAATTATTAAATTTAAAGGGCAAAAATTTCAAAATTTTTTGTAAAGTCAGTGTTTGAATCGTGTTTTCGATAATAGAAATAGATTCAACACCATAAAAAAAGTCTACAACACCTAAAATTTTGAAGTAACAACTATAATTTAAATTTACAAAATTCTTACCTGATGTTTTCTAAATATAATCAAAATTTCTATAACTCTCCGAGCAACTCCTTCACCTCGTTAAACTACGCGAAATAAATCTATCTTCCTTATTTGTTTCGGTAAATGTCATCGCACATTCCTTCGCGCAAATGTGATGACTAATCAATATTTCATCACCTTACGTTCCATATGCACGTGTTTGTGCTGACGTGGAGCCCACTTCGGATCCTCGTGACACGCTGTTCATTCATGACTTCAATCTGTCTTACGTGGATTTCCAAGCCTCGAACGAGATTATGAATGAGACAGCCCTACTTGAGGTTGTATTTGGAATCTTTTGTGATGGTGTCAATTATATGAAATTTTTATCTCCCGTTGAAAAGTACTGGTCGTTAACATAAAAGTTAGCACAGATATTGACATTTTGTCCCACCAAATTTTACAACTTAGTCCAAAACACTATGGAATTATTTCTTATTAAGCATTATTTATTTAAATGTAATATTATATTAAATAGAGTATAATATATTGAAATATTACAATTTAGTTCAAAATATTATGGAATTATTTTTTATTAGTATTATTTTTTAAGGGTGGTTCACAAACATTGCGTGTTCACTATATTTATCGGGAAATTCAGGTAGATTAATTTGAAGGAATTTACTCGCGAGTCAAACTAACAAGGCCTAACCCCAAGGGTGTCAAGGAGATTTGACCCATGACCTCTTGATAGGTGAGATACTTAGCAAAAGGGATTGACCAAGTGAGATATCCCTTAGGGCTTTTCTTATTAAGTATTATTTATTTAAATGTAATATTATATTAAATAGAGTATACAATATATTGAAATTATTGAGGATATGAAAAATCACCATAATACATTATTTATTAAGCATTATTTAGTTAAATGTAATATTATATTAATACGATATTCAATATATTGAAATTATTGAGAACAATATAATTGAAATTAAATATGGTATCCAATATATTGAAATTATATGGGAAAATTCAGCTAGAAGGTGATCATTATCTTTGCTATTTTCTTCTAAACATAAAATACAAATATAAAGAAAAATAAAAACACTATGAAATTACAATAAATGTTGTGGTCAAAATAGTTGATATAGAGTTTTCTACTTCCTCTATTCCATGCATAATATCCCACTCCTTAGCCTAATTTGTGTGTGGAACAATAAGTAAATATAATAGAAACAAAACCACTTCTTTTTGGTGCACCTTATTATTTGATATGCCTTAATAGTTGTCTAGCCTTACCTTAGATTTTTACGTGCCTTGAGTCCTGATTATAATTAGGGTTTTCATTCCCCTAGAATCTTCTAGAAAGTCCACATGTGCGAGTAATGGGTGTTGACATGGCATCCACTTGGTATGGTGGTGGTCAAGGCATAGGTCAACTCATGGGAGGCATCAATTGCTCATACAAACTCTGATTTTTAGGTGATCTTTTGGCCATTGTAAAAGTTATTAATGAGTAAAACAAAGTGAGAGGGTTGAGGACTTTGTTCACAAAATTTTTGACCCCAAAAATCAACATTCAATGCTCAAAATGGGTTATAGAAGTTTAGGACCCTAAAGCAACAATAAAGGATGTGTCCATAATATGTGCCCTACAAGTCCACAACTCTATTTTGCCACTCAAATAGTACCAAAACAAATGACAATTTATTTAGAAATCCAACTTGGAGTAACAACATCTGGCAAGAGTTATGAAAAATTTGAGGAAGAATAAGTTGCAAGCCAATATAAAAAATTGCAAATTTGGAAATAACAAAACCTTGTACTTAGGACACATAATTGGTGGAGGATAATGGATGGTAAGTGTTGGGCCTTTATTCCAAATTTTATCATCATTGCTTTAAACCGAGGCTTCTCTAAGCATGAACTGTGGTAATATATTATTTTAGTTGGAGTTGAGCCCTAACTTGAAGGTTCAAGCCATGACTCTAATTATGGGCAAATGATATAACTAGAAACCTTATTCATTGTTGGGTTTAGCTGGTTGATAAATGAGGTGGCTTCAATGCTTCATTTCCACTACTTAAGCAATTGCTACATTCTATGCAAACTCAATGAGGCGAACTAAGAATTAAAGCACCATGAAAGGGAAACAACAAAAGCATAATGTAGCATCAGAAATGTGACCGTTTGCTAAGCATGTGGAAAGATGAATTTCAAAGGCACATTCAAAAGGAAAACTTTGCAAGGTACAATTGTGTAATACACATTAAAACACATTTTGGAAATTTAAGAAAGAGAGAAAGAGTTGGAAACATTCTCAAGGATTCATCAAAGGAAACACTTGGATCTCAATCAGCGTTGGAAAAATTGCAGTCCACCTTGGCCATCCTCTAGAAGTAGTTACTATCCTCCTCCTTATGACTCTAGCCCATTTGAGGAACCTTCATTTCGTGGCCTTTCTCTAGGACTTGGAGGACAACAAGAAAATTATATGATGTCAAGAAATGAAATGGTGGATGACATAGGTGAGGTCAAACTCGATGTAAAATTTGAGAAAGAGAAGCACTAAAATGATTCTCAAACTAATCCATAGGAGAACATGCAAAGTAAATTGCATCATGGGCATGGAAAATTAGTAACTTCCTTTTCAATATTTTTATATGAATTATTGTGTCCTTTTGTCTTAATTAGTATGCAAAGCGGTTCACTTGCCAAGCCTCTAGAGGGTAGAATAGGGAAGACAAACTATTTAGTAAAATGGATAGGCATGGTTGTATTTTGGACACTCAAATGACAACTACCTCTAATCTTTTTTATATTACAAATTTGCACAACTTAGCCTCAATTTTTTTTAATATAAATTATAATTGTTATTGGGAATATCTATTTGTGTGTGCAGGATCAATGCACATTAACTTAAATTAGATGAATTTAACAATCCATAATTACCCAACCCAAAAACTCTTATTGAGGTTAGGTGTTTTTTGGGTTTAGAAAGTCTTATTAAAAGGTTCATCATAAAGTTTTATGAGATAGCAACCTCATTCCATAAGTTGGCTAGATTCAACAAAGCATTTGTATACCATTCATATACAAAGAGTAAAGAATAGTTTGGCAATATATTTTTATGGTGAATACAATGTTATAAGAATTTCCACACTAACTTCATATTCACTCAAGTGTTATATACAAAGTAATTGCAAGTTTTATGAATACTAAAATCAAAGTGACCCATGTACTTATTTTATGCATTTAAACCTTTCATTAATAAATGACAATATACTTCATTATTAATATCATGATTCTTAAGTATCTTTGTTGATTTTTCAATTTTCCAACTAACTTAATCTTTTATAGAAGATGTAGACAATGTATGGATTCTATGATTTTTTTTTGAATATTCACCCCTATATAATATTCATTTTTACATCTTTTTAACAATGTAAAATATGACAAAAATAATCTATATATACTACTATATATATTATATATATATAAAGAGAGAAATTAATTATGAAAAAATCTGTATACACCACAATATAGTATCCATTTTAAGTACGGATCTACCATGAGAGCTATAGAGGATCAAATTTCTTCACGTGCGAACTTTGTTAGAGTGATAAAAATATAATGTGTTATTTTTTGATTTAAATTTATTTTGTGAATTGCTTTAAATCGAATATGTATAAGACCACAATGTTTTAACCATAAAAACTTACTTTTTTTTCTAATATATAACATTTTAATTTTTAAATGATATATAATCTTACAAATGACATATACAATATTTTCACTAGGGACATCGAGATATTATGATGCAAATTAAAATTGGATTTTCATTATAAACATATATTTAAGTAATATATTTTTGTCAATATATAATTTATATTATAGTTCTTTATCAATACCAAATTATTCAAAATATTTAAGCATCTTACTCACACATTTTTTTACTTCTATTTACTTTATACCATATTTATTTCTTTTTTATTATAATCGACATTATTTTTCTATTTAAAACACAATTTTTTAACTTTTATTTTTATTCTAAAGTAAAATAAAAAAACCAACAAACTTACACATCTCTTATACTAGATTATAAAATAAACCTTTTAAATCAATAAATTTAAAAATCAAATTTACATTTTATTAAAAATTTAAATCTTCATACCTAAATTTCAAAATTAAAATATCTAACTTCATAAAAATAATAATACAGTTACAACAAAATATAAGACTCATAAGAAAAAATGAATGGAATCAATATTACAAATTTAAATTTGGTATATTGATAAAGTGTTTACTGTTGTAAAAGGATCTTTTTATTAAAAAATGAAAAAGGATAAGATTTTAAAAAAAGGGTTGATATTTTAATTTTGTATATTTATAAAGTGTTTAATGCTGTAAAAGGATTTATTAAAAAATGAAAAAGATAAGATTTCTTAAAAAAAAATTTGCTTTTATATAATAATAAAAACCATTAAAAAGCACAAATTAAAATATATATAAAAAATGGAAAAGGATAAGATTTTTTCAAAAAATTGTTTTTATATTAATAATAAAAACCATTAAAAATTTCTTAAAAAAAATTTGCTTTCATATAATAATAAAAACCATTAAAAAGCATAAATTGAAATATATTTAAAAAATGGAAAAGGATAAGATTTTTTCAAAAAATTGTTTTTATATTAATAATAAAAACCATTAAAAAAGCATAAATGGATAATGAGGACGATGACTTGAGGTTGAAGTTTATATATATTTAGAAAATGTAACGAGTGGGATGTCAAGTTATATGAAGAAAATGTGATGCGAATGACCGTACTTGCGCAGATGTCAAGTCTATGAAGAAATTGCCGAGAAATTACATTGATGCAATTAAGCACGAAGAGGAATCGTCAAGAAAATATATTGATGCACATGCATAACTTATATGATATTCTTATCTTTGGAAACCTGGTTATGCTTCTATGACATTCTAAAAAAATTTCAAAAAGCCACAGGACTAAAAATCAACAAATCAAAGTCAGCAATCTTCCATAATGATGTCAATTTGGAAGCAGTGGAATGGTTATCCTCTATGTTTGGAATAGAGGCACAATCCACTAAGCATGGAATCAAATACTTGGGTTTCCAAAGCGAAAGGATATTCAAAATGCCCTGGCAATGGATCTTGGATAGGTACTATAAAAAGATATCAGTAAGAGAATACAAATCCCTATCACTGGCAGGAAGAGTGATTTTGGCTCAATCAGTGTTAACCCAACTTGCAGTATATTGGGCTCATTTATTTTTTCTCCCTACAAGTATCATTCAAAAAATGAATAAGCTAACTGTGAATTTATATGGGACGGCCAATTAGAAAAAAAGAAATTTCATCTGTCCAAATTATATGATATATCTTTGTCGAAGAACCTTGGTGGATGGGCCCTGCTGGACTTGCGGACTTTCAGAAAGGCACTTTTATGTAAGTCATTGTGGAGAGGGATCTATGGAGAGGGTCCATGGAGCAACACAATTCAAAATAAATATATGGGCAGTAAGGATATCTCACACTGGTATAAGTTGGGAAGGATTGGCTCCACATATGGGTCAGCTATATGGATGAGCTTCCGCAAGATAGAAGGTTATTTCCTGAAGAATTTAGCATGGTGTTTCCAATCCAGTAGCAAGACCCTCATTGGAAAAGATCGTTTTATGAGCGGTCTGGAGGAAATAATTGTGCCTGAAGCACTGATAAAATTTTTCCATAGGAAAGGTTTTTTCTATTGGGATAAACTGATTTCAGATTGGCAGGGCCCGATCCCTCTATGGAAAGAGGCAAACAATATGGAGATGACAGATACTTTAGCCCGAAAGTGGAGAAATATCAGAGTCTGCCTGAGGAACTGCGGTATATACCGCTCTTCGGAATCTGATTTCTTATTTGGAAGGATTCAAAAGGTATTAACCTGATTCCCAATCCTATATTCCCCACTGTTTTTTGGAAATCTGAATGTCCTCCCAAAATGATTTATTTTTCATGGTTGACTTTTCACAACAAAAATTTATCATGGGAGAACTTGAAAAAGAGGGGATGGAATGGACCAAGTATCTGCTTAATATGCAAATCTGCTAAGGAAAGCAACTATCACATGTTTTTAAGCTGTCAAAGTACCCAGAAATTATGGCAATCTCTGGAAAATATTTATGGAATCCCACATTTTTCTCATGCCTCCACAAAAGAAGCGTTTCTTTGGTGGAGCGGGCAGAAGGAATCCTGGAGGCCGATAGTTATTATCACCCTCTGGAGCATTTGGAGATGGAGAAATAATGTTATCTTCAATAATTGGAAAGAGCCTTTCATGGAAATTTTAACAAATATAGTAACCCTCGATGACTCTTCGCCGGAAAAGACTCACAAGAAAAAAAGGATGATCTTAAAGAACATGCACAGGCTCACACAATGCTTCCAAAAGCGTACTTCGACGGAGCCGCGCAGAATGGTTCATGTGGTTGTGGAGTGCAGATCATAGTGAATGAAAATGTACAATATCTCATCCATTGAACTGGGGGAATGGGCTCCAACAGCGAAGCTGAGGTGTCGACTCTTGCAGGCCTTCTAAATTTTTGTTTTTTTCTCAACATACAGGGAGTCTCAATCTTTGGAGATTCCAAAGTCATGGTGGATTATGTGTTGGGGAAAAATAATATCTACAAGCCTCACCTGTTAGGTTGGATGGACAGAATCAAGTTTTTTTGGAGAAGGATGGAAGGATGCACCATTCACCATATCAACAGGGCTCAGAACCAGCAAGCAGACACTTTGTCAAAGGAGGGTCTTCAATCGGAACTAGGGTTTTGGTATATGAAGGTAAAGACTGAAGGGGAAATTCTCTCTATCCAGGAATTTTCCCTTCCAGGTTTCTAACTCCAAAATTACTGGTGAAACTCAGGTATGAATTTGCCTTTTGTTTCTCTTTTTGTCCCCTTGCCCCTCCAAACTTTGTTTATGAATGGTCGAAGTATAAAGAGAATCTCCTATTTTAGCGCTTCTTACCTTTTGAAAATCTAATTGCTCCTATTTTCTTTCTATGAGAAATGTAAAATTTTGCATCTTGCTGGCAGCTCTTTGGACTGTCTTTTTTCCTTGAAAATCTTATCTTTAAGTTGGGATTATGCTTCCCATCTCATCTAGATATTTTTGGCTCAATCCTATAATTGCGCCATATACAGAACTACATGTCAATGTACTGATTTATCTCTTTATATATCTTATATAATACAATCTTTCTTTTTTCGCCCTGAAAAAGAGTTATTACTACTTTTTTTTAATTAAAATAAAAATTAATTAATAATGGTTTATTTAGGGTAGTTTAATTAGTAATGGTCGTGGAAAATGAAGTCTCACTAAAACCAGAAGTCTTGGGTCTAAATTTTATGCTATCTTCCCGATAGGGATGAGAAGTTGGATATGAAGAAGATATAGTCTATCAAACTTATGAAGTAGTAATAATAATAATAATGGAATTTTAATAAAATATTTATTAGTTAATAAATTAATTATTAATAATAAGATTTAATAAAATTTTGGTTATGTAGTTTTCTCGCCAACTATAGAAACTTTAGGCTTTCTCTGCAATGGAAACGTCAAAGGGGTTTCTTCGCTTCCCCCTCCCGCTTCGCATGCAGATGAGGTGACTTCCTTTCAAGCTTTGGTAGCCTCTCTGCCAAAGGGAGCTCGACCCTTAGAGGTGTAGTGCAAGTTCGTCTAAAGGAATGAAGAGATACGTAATGTGGCTCTCCCTATGGGAGCTCAAATAACCTCACTTGCATCTTCTAGAGCAAGCCATGATCGACAATTCATGGGGATGTGGCCATCTCCAAGGTCTGTGGAGTCCTGGATCAAGAAAAATTAGAGATCAAAGCTTAAGGGTGACATTGCATTGTATGCAGTTGGCAATGGGTTATTTGCATTTTTTTTGAACTTAAAGAAGATCGCGATGTAATCTTTAGAAATGGGCCATATTTCTTTGGATCTAGAGGGATATGCCTAAACAAGTGGAATTTAGACTTCAACCTTGATGAGGATATCCCAACTACGATTCTAGTGTGGGTAAAACTATTGTGCCTTTCATTGTCATGCTAGAGTGATAATTGTCTAAGAGCTATAGGGAATGGTGTTAGGAAATATCTAGACAAGGAAGACTCTAAGGGATCTCAATTTGCCTGCGCAAAGATCTGTGTGGAAGTTGATCTAGAAAAAGGGTTTCCCTTTGAGATCAATCTAACCCTAGGGGATTGGATCCACAAACAAACCCTATATTATAAACAAATCCCCTTGAAGTGCCAACATTGTCATGAATATGGTCATTTTTCTATGGAATATACTAAGGTTTTGAGCAATAAAGGGCTTGATCCATTTTCTCCCCCCGATAGAGCAATTGCAAACGCAGTGGTGAGGCATAAATTGTGGTAAACCATCGGTATCAAAGCTCCATAACAACCGTAACAACAATGGAACATCTACCTCAGCTAGTCCTTTCAACGCTCTTCGAGATCAAGGCAGAGAAGGGCAAGAGGTTTCAAATCCTTCTCTGAACAAGGAAACATTTGACAATGAATAAGAGAATGTGGAACATGAGGAAGGAGAAGTCAATTAAGAAGGCCCACCTCAGACCATGCCAAAACCGCCATGATCGGATCCACCTCGAGAATCCCCCCCAAATATCCCAATGCAAGAGTAGTTGGGGATGGATCTACTATTGCCAGTGTTATAACACAAAATGTGGTTCAGAATCTAGTATAGGCCAATGAGGGTAGCAGTCACGAAATGGAGAGTTCTAGAAAAATAGGTCACTAGCTCAAAAAAAGTGCGAGAAAAGCAACCAAACAAAAAAAGAAGTTGGGGAATCAATGAGCGATAATTGATGCCCTTAAAGGCAAAGGGGAAAATGGCATGAAGGAACAAAAAGGGGACGCCTCTCTCAAAACCCTCCTTCCAAATGAAAACATTATCATGGAATATAAGGGGCTTAGGGAGTCCACAAAATCCCTAACAATAAGAGATTTGACAAGGCAAGAAAATCCTTGGATTATTTTTTTTGTAAGAAACCAACCTCAAAAAGAAAGAAGTATTCAAATTGGCAGATGTTTTTTGGAATAGAAGTGAAGGGTTGATGCAAATCTCTAGAGGAGCGTCAAGCAGTCTGGGCATATTTGGGTCATGTATGCACTTCAGATTGATTGAAAGTCTGAAAAATCAGTATTGGATCATTAGCACTTCTGGAATCTAAGGACACAACATAGCGAATTCCAATAATCAATGTATACGCTATAGTATTATATGGTGAGAAATCAAAGTTTTGGGACTCCCTGGATGAAATAAAGAGTTAGGATCTTCATAATAATTGCATCACAGGGGGAGATTTTAATACAACTCTAAGCACTTCAGAAAAATTATGTTAGGGTCCAACCCTAACCCCTTTATTTATTTAATAAGCCCAAGGGGCCTAGTTAGAGTAATAGTTAGTTAGTTGAGTCAATAAAGTCCATAACTGGTTATCCACATTAATAATAATTGTAATTGGTTGAACCATATTATAGAAAAGGTATCGCAATTAGTTATAAACGTGCCATAGTTAATAAATAAAGTGATTAAACCATATTATGCAAGGGACCACTAGTAGTTAGGGTTTTGGATGTCATAAAGCTATACATAATCTTATATAACAAGGGAAGAATCATCAAGTTTTATTGTAATTGAGCCCTACTATATTGGAGGTTGCCCCCTCGAAGAGGTAAGTGAACATTGTATTATGCTTCTGAATAATAAAATATCTTTGCAGCTTGTCCCAATTCATGTGGTATTTTATGTTTTGGGATATATTGTTTCGTATTTTTGGCATTCTGTCTTTCTCGCAGGTCAAGTGCATAACAAGTGGTATCATATCACTTTCTAGGGCCAGTTGTACCTCCAATTTTCCCAGAATTTTTCTAGGAAAGAGACGTGTTACGACGTCTTTAAACCACGAGATTTGTCATTGAGTGCATAAACCTGTGGATTTGGGGAGGCATGCACGCAAGAACTACAAGAGGTGGTCACGCTTGTTGGACTCCCTTGTAACCATTGTGGCACCCCTTCGAGTAGTATCACATTAGACAAAATCACACACGGACTGCACTTCCATGTACCCTTGGGTACATCGAAATCCCCCCCTAGGGTAACCTAAAACTTAACCTTAGATAGGTTGTCGACCGTCTTGCTGCCACAATACATTGAGAGAAACACTCAGGGAGATTACTCACACGAACAATAGGGTAGTCAAGTAGTACGACTAAGGGTACGGTCGATACTCCTTAGTTAGCGCTTTGAAAGATTGGACTGAGTACTATTGTTGGACCCCTATGTATATTACAATCTGTAGCACTTGACACTCCTTATGGTTATAGCTCCCTCACCTATCTGAAGATCGCCCCCACCTTTTCATCCAGAGCAGATCCAACAGTTGGGGTTCAACTGTTAGATTCAACAGTTGGGGTTCTACTACCATCGTACAAATCAAATTCAACATTTGGGGTTTTCATAGCGTAGATCAGACTCTGTGTAGTGAGGGTTTTGACCACCATAGTCTAGATCAGATAGCTGCAGAAAATTTTGCAGTGCCAATAACTTGGGCTTTCTGCTACGACAGTCCAAATCCGATTTTTGCAGAATATTTGGCAATATCAAGCATTTTGGATTTTGACCACCATAATATTGATAAGCTAGGAGTAAAACTCAATTCGGAGCAAAAAAGAGAAGTATGTTGCCTTCATGGGAAGCTTGCATAAGAGTTATCCCATAAGATTCTAGACGACGAGTTGATCAGAATGGTACCATTCACCTATACGCCTCCAATTTTCACGCGGTTCCAAATTTTTTATCAATGTGGCTTCAAGTGACCCACACCACTAGACTCCTAAGGTTTTCCTCTTTTGAACCATATCACTCTTAAGTAAGCTCAAAATTTGATCGGGGCTAGTGTATGTATGGTCTAGGTCTCAACTTATGGTTGTGGAGAAGGCTACAGAGAAAGTTGACACCCTCGAGAAAAAATTCACTGACTTCCAAGCATACATTATCGACCAAATCACACAAGTATTGTAAACCCTAAAGATGTCTCACAAACCCATGAGGGACGAACACAATACTGATGTACACGTAGAAGGAGAATCCAACAATCACATTCATTTCCATGGAGGTCACCAATATTCAAGCCACTAGACACCCAAGCTGGACATGTACAAATTTGATGGCTCTAACTTGACACTATGGGTGGCACAAATGGAACAATATTTCTACCTAAATAAAATTTGGGATGATGAAACTAAACTACATGTGGGAGCTCTTTACTTGGACCAAGAGCGATGGTAGTGGCATCAAAAATGTTATCCAGGGAGGCCAACTTGGAATATGTTGTCAAAATCCATTTGTGACCACTTTGATCGAGAATCTCACTTCTTGGGTCATCTCACTAAGCTCATGAAAATGGGTATAGTATGAGACTACATTGTAGCCTTTGAACAATTGGCCATCTAGACTGAAGGACTAGGAGATTCCCTTTACTTGGAATGTTTCATCAGTGACCTAAAGAAGCCATCCAAGCCCATGTACAAATGCATCACCCAACTACTTGTTTGGAAGCATGCACCAAGGCATTAGAGGTAGAATAAATGCCCAATCCAATCATCCAAATTTTATCGCACGGACATGTCCCACCCAAGCTATGTGCCCCACCCAAATGCTTAATATTAAAAATGTGTCACTGGAAAAAATAGTTGAAAGAAGGAAGAAAGGACTCTGCTACTACTGTGATGACAAATACTCCCTGGGTCATAAATTCAAGGAACCAAAATTATTTCAAATTGATGCTACTAAAAACAACTCTATCAATGAAGCTCAATCCACTGAAGTGCCTGGGGAGGAAGAGAGTGAACCCCTAACAACCCCAAACACTGATACTATAGCTACGCCAGATGAACCGATTATCTCAATCCATGTCTTGGCTGACATTTCTTCTCCCCAAACTCAAAATCCAAGGTTTTATTAAACATTGACCAATAGTGGTGTTTATTGATAGTGGCAACACACATAACTTCAACAAGAAAGTAGCATAAGCCATTCATTGTTTTGTCGGGGCGATATCTAATTTCCAAGTCCTTATCACTGATGGGAGGACCATGAAATGTGAAGAACATTGTGAAAATATTAAGCTTCAAATGGGGGATTATCACCTCAAAACCCACATGTTTGCCATTGAAATGGGTGGTTGTGACATTGTCCTTGGTGCTAAATCACTCTGCTTATTGGGCCTTTATCACAATGTAATTCTAAGAGTTATATATGAGCTTTAAGCAGAACGACCACACTCATATAATGTGGGGACTCTAGGCAGGTGCTCCTACTATCATCAACTTGCGTTGAATGGAGAAGTTGTTAAAAGAGGGTCATCATGGGATATTAGCACAATTTAACACCATCCGGGCTATTGAATCCACTCCTCCTCACATTCATCCTGATATGCAACAGGTATTAGGTCACCACCAGTGGGTCTTTGACAAACCTAAGGAGTTCCCATCCCTTTGCTCCTGGGTAACCAACTGCCAAATGTCTGCCTCTATCGATATCCTTTTTGCACAGAAGAATGAAATTGAAAAATCATCAAGGAACTCCTCGAAGTCGGTGTTATTTGTCCCAACGCTAGCCCTTATTCATCTCTAGTGGTCATGGTTCTAAAGAAAGATGGTGAATGGTGCATGTGTCCAAACTTTAGGGCCCTTGACAAGCTCACTATCAAGGACAAATTTCCTATCCCAGTGGTGGATGATCTACTTGATGAACTACATGGTGCCAATTTTTTTACCAAGCTTGACCTCCACTCGGGCTATCACCAAATAAGGATGAAGGAAGTGGACATTCCGAAGACAACCTTGTGAAATCATGAAGGTCATTATGAATTCCTGGTCATGCCATTTGGTCTCTATAATGCCCCATCCACTTTTCAAAGCCTCGTGAACCACCTTCATAAACCATATCTCATAAAATTTGTCCTAGTATTTTTTGATGATATTCTCATTTACAACATAACATGGGATACTCACCTTCAACATATTGACTAGGTATTGCAATTGCTCCAAGATCATAAATTATTTGTTAAATTATGCAAGTATTCCTTTGGCATGGAAGAAGTAGAGTATTTGGGATACATTGTTGGCCATGAAGGAGTGAGGATTGATTCGAAAAATCTTAAGGAAATGCAAGATTGGTCCCAACTAAAAACCTTGAAGAGTTTGAGGTGATGCTTGGGTCTCACGGTCTACTATCGCAAGTTTGTCTACAATTATGGATGCATTTCCCGACCTCTCACTAATATTCTCAAGAAAAAACTCATTTCTCTGGACTGACGCAACTCAACGGGCCTTCTTGGATCTCAAATAGACCATGTGCTCCATTCCAATATTGGCCCTACTAGACTTTACAAAACATTTTGTGATTGAATGTGGTTCTTCTGGTATGGGCATTGGTGTATTATTAATGCAGGAAGGTAGACCATTGGATTTCACAATTCAAAAACTCAGTAGCAAGCATATGAGTCAATATACATATGAGAAATAAATGATGGTAATCTTAGATGCAGTAGACACTTGGTGACCATACTTACTGAGGCATCGTTTCCAAATCCACATTGACCATCATAGGCTAAAATATTTCCTCGAGAAGTGTATATCATCGCCATAACAAAATAAATGGCTCGCCAAAATGTTGGGATATGATTATGAGGTAATTTACAAGAAGGGGCAAGACAATGTAGTGGTTGATTCCTTATTGTGTCAATTTGAGGACGAGGGCACCCCTTCATCCCTCTCTCTACCCATACCATATTGGATTGAAGAAACTCGTTAGGAATGACTCTCCCACCCGTCTCTGTCCCAACGGATTAATATATAACGAGTAGATCCTAATTCCTCAAAGGACTACTCTTGGAAGGATGAGGTTCTTTGCTATAAGGATTGGGTAGTTCTATCCCTGACCTCCATCCTAAAAAACTGCATCTTGGAAGAACTGCACTCCTCTTTGGTTGCAGGACATTCAGGAATTTAGAAGACTTATGCATGAGAACGAGCACTTTATTTTGGACTAGCATGAAGGACGACATTCTTACTTTTGTAGCAGAATGCGACATATGCCAACACAACAAAGAGGAAACAATCAAGATACTAGGAACCTTAGAACCCTTGCCACTCACTACTTCCATATGGACACATGTTTCAATGGATTTCATTACAAGTATCCCAAAGTCAGACAACAAAACAATCATCATGGTGGTTTTTGATAAACTTTCCAAATATGCTCATTTTTTCACTCTACCACACCCATTTACCCCAACATTGGTGGCTCAAGTTTTCATGGACCAAATCTTCAAACTACATGGCATGCTAACTTCCATTATGTCTAACCCCATTTTCACCAGCAAATTTTGGCAAGAACTTTTAAAGCTACAGGGAACACAACTCCAACTAGCTACAATTTTGGCAGGAACTTTTAAAGCTACAGGGAACACAACTCATCACCCTTAAACCAATCTTCAAATAGAAGTAGTCAACAACTATTTGGAGACCTATCTACGGTGCTTCACTTCAGACAAGCAACATCAATGGGTACAGTCGTTACCTTTAGCTGAATGGCAGTATAATACTAACTATCATGAAGCCACCAAGATGATGCCATATGAAGTAGTGTATGGCCAACTCCCACCTTCACCAAATTCTTATATCCCATGATCTTCCAAGGTACAAGAGGTTGATCAGCTTCTACAAAATAGTGCTTCGATGATCACTCATCTCAAAGATAATCTACATCAAGCTTAGAATAGAATGAAGTAATAGGATGACCAAAACCATTCAGAGAGATCATTTCAAGTAGGTGACTAGGTGTTCATGTGATTCCAACCTTATAAGCAGACCTCTCTCAAAGAGAAGGGTTTCTAGAAACTAGCACCAAAATTCTATGGGCCTTATTAGGTATTTATGCATATAGGAGCAGTTGCTTATAAACTAGTCCTGTCAACTACTTCTAAAATCCACCTAGTCTTCCATGTATCTTGCCTCAAGAAAGTTGTGGGGAACAATTGTAGGGTTCAAACAAGTCTGCCAAAAATGGATGAGAAAGGTTCAATTTGGCTCCAACCTGAATAGGTCATCGACACTCGTGAAAGACGTCTCCGCGTCCGCACGATCAAGGAAGTCCTCATCAAGTGGGAAGAGACCTCTCCAGAAGATACAACATGGGAACCAATCACTATTCTTTAGTAGTTGCCACAACTTCATCCTTGAGGACAAGGCTTATTTTGATGGGGGAGGGCATGTTAGGCTCCAACCCTAACCCTGTTATTTATGTAATAAGCGCAAAGGGCCTAGTTAGAGTCATAATTAGTTATTTGAGCCAATAAAACCCATAATCGATTATATGCATTAATAATAATTGTAAGTGGTTGACCCACATTATAGAAAAGAGACCACAATTAGTTATAGGCACACCATAGTTAATAAATAAAGTGGTTAAACCTTATTATGAAATGGACCACTAGTATTTAGGGCTTTGGATGTCATAAAGCTATAAATAGTCTTAGATAGCAAGGGACGAATCGTCGAGTTTTATTGTAATTGAGTTCTGCTCAGTTGGAGGCTGCCCCCTCAAAGAGGCAGGTGAATATTGTATTATGATTATGAATAATAAAATACATTTGTAGTTTGTCTCAATTCATGTGATATTTCTGTGTTTCAGGCTATATTGTTTTGTATTTTTGGAATTTTGTCTTTCTCGCGGGTCAAGTGCATAACAAACGAGGAGGGAGTATAGTCAAATATCCATTTAGAGACCATATTGAGGATATACTTACCAGATGGGATTTGATTAATGTTATTCTAAAATCAGGGAAATGCACATGGAAAAATCACAGAACTAGAGACAATCACATTGCAACATGATTGGATAGGTTTTTAATACATAGTAGCTGGATTTTGAAAGGGATGGATTACTTCTCCTCAATAAAATCAGAGGGCGAGTCCAACCATCGTTTTATTTCCATAAATGTGGAACAATAAGAAAACCTCGACCCCATTCCTTTTTGCTACAATCTAGTTTTGATCAAGAGGAGGGGGTCATGGATATGATAATTAAAGCAACCTAGAGAATCCCAGTAACACGGTCGTCATCGTTTATGTGGGAATCAAAGTTGTGAAATGTGAAAAAAAAACATTACAAAAATGGTTAAAAGATTCATATCAACCCCCTTGACAGAAGCGACATGAGTTGGTAAAACAATTTGAAGAGCATCATCGATTAATATATGAAGCTCTCGTTGAAAATTTGCACCTAAATAAAGAAAGGGAGTTGACTGGGAAAATATTCTCAGTAAGCATGCAATAAGAATAAATCTGGTAGCTCAAATCAAGAAGTTTGTGGTTGAAAGTAGGGGGTCAAAACACTTCATTCTTCCATAAGCAGGCCAAGGCTCTAGAATTGAGGAATAATGTAAAATAAATAGTCTTGGATGGAAGGAAGAGAATAACCTCCTTTGAATACATTAAGAAATAAGAATTGAATCACTTTCAATCCCTCTATCGTTTTGACAAATAAATATCCATGGGTCAGGCTCAAGAATTCTTGTGTGAAATTCCAATGCCGGTTTCTTACTCATCCAATATGTCTCTCATTAAGGAAATAGAAGAAGGAAAATTTAAACAAGTCATATGGTATTTAAATCCTGATAAAGCTCTGAGACCTAACAACTTCACTATAAGTTTCTTTCGTGCCTTTTGGTTTCTAATTAAGAAGGATTTGATTCAAACGCTAAAAAATTCTCACATGAAAAATAAATTGGGAGGGGGAACACAATATTCTTTTATTGCTCTCATCCCTAAAGAATTGGACCCTGTGAATTTCACTCGTTTCCATACTATTTTCTTGTGAAATAAAACCTATAGGATCCTGGCCAAAATTATAGCCAACAGATTAAAAAAATTGCCACCTTTATTTATCTTTGAAAATCAAGGGGGCTTTATGCCACAAAGGAATATACTCAACAATATCGTCCTTGTGTAAGAGGCTATTCATTCTAGTAAAGAGGCACGAGAAGTAGGGATGGTCATAAAGTTGGACATGGCCAATGCCTTTGACTGGGTAAATCACTCTTTTCTTTTACTTATTATTGAACAATTAGGTTTCGTGAATTTTTTTATCAAATGGATTAAGGCATGTATTTGAGCCCCTTGGATTGCTCCATTGGTTATTGATAGGCCAACTCCATTATTTCTTGCATTAACGGGACTAAGGAAGTTGTGTCCTTTACCCCCCCTTCTGTATATCATAATGGAAGAAATCCTAAGTCGAAATTTGGAAGTAGTTAGGCTATAAGGAAAGTTGTCGGGATCACGCATAGCCCAAAATGTCAAAGGGATTAATCATTATCAGTTTGCTGATGACACCCTCTTGCTTGGGGGTGCCTCCAAAATCACAACATCTTGATTCAAAAGAATTATAGACTCCTATATGAACTTGTCAGGTGGGTTAATCAACAAAAATAAAATCCAACTATTTGGATGGAATTGTTTAGAAGATATATTGGCAAAGATTGCCCGAATATTGGGATTCCTAGTGGTGAATGAATGGAATTCGTTCACATATATTGGTATTCCTGTCTCCTTAGGGACCTCTAATGGGGAATATTGGGACATTGTGATGCAAAAAATTAGGAATATAATCCTCTCTTGGGGTGATCAGTGGTTAAATGTGGCCAAAATACTATCCTTATCAAGTTTGTGCTTTCATTGCTACTAGTGTATATGGGGTCTGGGCTACTTGCACCGAAGAATATTATCCATGAAATAAGAAGTTTGTTAAGAAATTTTATGGCAAGGGAGAAAAAAGAATGAAAAACGCTTCAATTTGGTGAACTGGAACACAGTCAGGTTGCCAAAAAAACTGAGAGGATTGGCTGCAAAGGATCAAAATTTATGAACTTAGCCCTAGGAGAAAAATTAGTATGGAGACTCCTTTCGGACTCATAGGAATGGTGGAAGATGGATTTCTTTCTAAAATACTTTCATAAAAATTTATTTATTAGACCTAAAGAGGAGAAATGGACAGATCAGGGATCAAAGATATGGAATCTATGTAAAGCAATGACTCCCATCATTCTAGATAACTTAGGATGGAAATCAGGGAACAGAGTGTGCATCCATATTTGGAAGGATCGAGTCCCTTTTGCAGTATTGGAAAATGAATATCAAGGAGTGCAATATCTAGAAAAATGGATGGAAGAAGGGATATCGTAGGATTGCAAATATTTCATTTTGGGATGATACTGGTCAATGGACAGGTTGGCACTATCTAGATTGTCCTCCTAATGTTCATCGTTATTGGATTGTCTTGACTAGGTCTCTAAAGGGATTTGCACCAGTTGCAACAAATAACCTTGATCACAGAGTTTGCGTGGGTGGAATTTAAGAAGAATTTATATACAATAAAAGAAGGTTATGATTCATTGGTAAATCAACTTCTGCACTCTCTAGAATCCAACATTTGGGGAAAATTTTGGAATATAGATGGTCTTCCTAAAGTCAACCTATTTTGTTGGTATTTGGTTCATGAGAAGGTTTTGACAACTGAGAATTTGAGGACAAAAGGAAAATTCAAGGGCCCATGCGTTGCGCTCTATTTGGGTCAACCAAAGAAGATATAAATCATGTCACAACAATGCCCCTTTTCCACTAAGGTATGGAATCTCACCTTGGCACCAATTGGTAATATTCAAAGTATCACTATGGATTGGATATAAATGCTTGAAAAATGGAAAAACTATTACCCTCTCGAACATAATTCTGATTCTGAAATCATAAGATGTTGGGTGGCTCTTCCAAAATATTTATATTGGTTCATTTGGCTAACTCGCAATCAAGCCATATTTAAGGATGTAAATCATGTCCTTGTATCAAATGATATTAAGGCTGTCATATCCTTGTATCTCTGTGTGCTCTACCTCCTATCTATCCTCGCATATTTTCTCAACTATGGAACAAAATGCTCTCGAAATAATGGAATACCTCTTCCTCCTAGTGGCTCGGTTATAAGACAATCTGATCGCCTACTAGTGGTTAATTTTGACTACATCAACTCGTAAATAGAGTTAAAATATAGACTCTTCTAGAGTATTCTACAATCCTTGGGTTTGGGATTTTGATACATCTAGTGCGGCTCAGACGATTCCTTTGGGTCCTGATCCTTATTATAAGATGCATTTGTCCTCGTCTCTACTCCATCTACCCTTACTTTTGTTGCTACCTTAGCTATTGGTAGTTCCTCTTTCCTTGTGTTTTCTATTGATGAATATTATAGAGAAACTAGAACACAGAGGTCACAAGCACAATAATAAAGGTCAAAATATCTACCGGTTGAGGACTCAATATCAGTATTAGACTATGACTCAAGAGTATAAGGATCTTCATCTCGATTACGAACTATTGTAGCCACTTATGTCTATGTTATTGCTTAATCCTATGCTTTAACTTCTTCCATGTCTACTCATTGTAGAGGATCTACAACAAGAGATGTAGCTGCTAAAATAATAGGGTTGATAGTAGTGTTGTTGGTGGAACCTAATTGTTGGGTGTTGCCTTCATAAGATGCCAAATTTTATGTTACATTTTGTCTCTCTATTGTAAGGAGGTTGAGCCCAAATTATGGGCGCCATGATGTAACACGCATCTGCCTCCAAGGTTTTGCGTGCTCTTTTCTCTCCAGTCTTAGTGTACTAGGGAATCGATTGTTTAGGTGTTTTCAATTCATTATATTCTGTAGTTGTTCTCAGCCAGTCCAGGTGCACTAAGGAATGAGGTTGTTCAAGTTCATTTCAGTTTCTTGTATGTTGTAGTTGTTCTCAACCATGACAACACAAATTCCAACCTATTGTGATCTCGTGTCATTGTTTGACTCAGTTCACGACTTCAGACATGTCGAACAGGTGGTTGAGGACAACAAAAAATCATGAAATCACATGCCAAGCATGTGGCTTTTAATGACACACAAACAATGGAACTTGGAATTAAAAGGCAATCAACCTTTCATCAAAGTAGAAAACATTTTTTTAATATATGATATTTTTAAAATTAATCATAAATTTATTTTCAAGTTTTTAAAAATATTTTTTATGTTTTAAAGAAAAAAATCTACAAAAGTCTTATTAAATTAAATTGAATTAAATATCTACAATACCCTAATAATAACGGATTTTACGTTTCAAAACTTCACTTAAATATATTCATAAACAAATTTATTGAAAGTTATTTTCGAAGATTATCTTGTGAAGAGACCCGAAAAAGAATATGTCCATACGAATGGTTTGAAAAGTAAAACAAGCACACTCAGATCTCATGCACTTATTCTTCTAAATGTGAAGTGAACATCTTCATTGAACCAAAATATTTTCATTCACATATTTACAAGATGGGCAAGCTCAAAAGAACCTCTATGACATTGAAATATGTGCTGTCTGGTCTTTTTAGTCATCGATTTGCTTTTGAAAACCAAAATTAAAATATAATTTTAATTAAAATAATATTTACAAGAAAATAATCATTTGCTTGCCACAGCCATGGCATTTTCACACAAATTTGACCAGCTGCATGCAGCCAGTGGTTGCATGCAACACTTGTGAATATATGGGGAGATCACCACTCATCGTACTCTATAATATGCAATATAATAAAAAATAGTTTATTTTCTTTCATGTATATAATTATTGAAAAATATTAAATAAACATAGATTTTATTAAAAAATTTGAATCTTCACATTCAAAATTTAAATATCGAATGAAATTCCTCATAAAAATGCCAATAATTCCAAAATAATTAGCGCCTATCAAGAGTGAATGTTCCTTATAAGGATGCCACTAATGCCAAAACAATAGGTAGTATCTATCAAAAGTGAATGGAATCAATATTTACATTATTAAAGTTGTGTATATTATCAAAATGAATAATAAGTTAAGAGGATTCATCAAAATAGATCGAAGTGATTAAATTCCAACAAAAATAACACAATTTTATATTTGAACAAAAAATAATATATTTTTATCCCACCCCTTTATCATAATTTTTTCTCCATGAAAATCTTCATGGAACACAGTGATGCATTTTCACACCCTTGTATGGTATTTTTAGTAAATATGTTGGCTTAAAGTAGTGCAATTCACCTAGGGACATTCAAACTAGGTAACTATTAACATAGAAATAGCCAAATGCTTAACAAGGTGGCAACCATCTATTCAACTAACCCCTTGGACTAATATGTTTAGAGTGTTGCATTCCACTCTAAAGCATTCAAGTGAGCATGAGATCATTAACACCTTTCCAACTAAAATTGGCTCATGAGGATCAAACATGTTATCATCAAGATTAGTGTTCGAACTTAAGGGTATGTTGATTCCTCACACCTCGGGACCTTCTAGAGACAATTGGTTAAAGGATCAACTATCAACCAATAACAGTCAAGTGGATGACTAATGGAGTAGTGGATTGAGTGATCAATGGATTGGTTGAGTAACCAGCTAGCAAATAGTCAGTCGATTGGTTGACTAGAGGGACGTCCAACTAAGTGGTTGAAGGAATCGACTTGACAATCAAGTTGACTTGGGTATTCGAATAGCTGACAAAAAATGAATTGACTAGATTAGTCAACTAGACAACGAAACAATGGGAATGCCACAAAAATTGGAATGATTACGCTCATTTATGGACCAAAACTTTCATATTTCAAGGAAATTGATTAGGTTTAGACACTATAAATAAAGGACCCTTTGGGTCGAATACGTATAGAGGAATTATGAATGGTTGCTTCATTATCATGCATTGTGATATTCTCTTCACAATGTGTTGTGCTTAAATATTGTAACAAAGTAATGACTATATGCACTATTGATTTGAGAATTGAATTATGATAGGATTTCCAACTATTTAAAAAAAAACTATAAATTATAAATAAATCTAAACATATAAATAATATAAAACATAGGTGTGAATGTGATGCTTCCTTTCTATATAACTCAAAGTTTAAAAAAATGAATGACATTAACATGGATAGAAATAACTAAATTTCATTGAATATATAGAAAAATTATATAATATTCAGTATTGGATGTTTGGCTTAGTAAAGTGACAAACATTTCTTCCACCTCTAAATGCTATCCTTGCTTAACATTCAAATCCATATAGAGAATAAAGAGTTGTTTGGAAATTTTTGTTTATGAATACAATGGTACAACATTTTAAAGACAAACTTTGTAATTACTTGACCATTGTTTGCAAAGCTATTTTAAGTGTGTGAATATTGAAAATCACCATGTAATTATTTTCTATATTTAAATATTTTATTATTATATGATAATATTTTTTTTATGTGGTTCACAAATTCCAGAGATCAGTGATCACTATGTCTATGACATATTGTATCACACAGATCCACCCAAAGGGATCACTTTTTGTCAGCTCAACCACAGAGCTTAACCCCGAAAGTGTCGAGAGAAATTAAACCTATGATCTCTCATTAGAAAAGAAGCTTTCAATGACAAGTACTTGACCAATTAAGCTAACCTTCAAAACTTTCAATATATTTCATTATTAATATTATCATCTAGTAATATTAATCCTTCTAAAAAAATATTTATTATTTTTTAAAGCTAATATTGTCTATCAATATAGTCCATATAAAATGATGGTAATACAATGAGAGTAATGATGTTGTTTCTTTCCCCAAAAAACACTTATATATATATATATATATAATATATTATATATCAGTTATCCAAAAAACTGCAGGTTGACTCATCATTTTTATTTAAGGAAAACCACGTCACCTATAATTAAATATTAGTGGTCTATAAGGGGGTAGGCTTTCACTCTTTGCAAATGCTTTTGGGTCCTGGTTGTTAAACCTGGTTTCTTACATCCAAGGAAGGCAAACTATTTTGCCAAAACATAAACAATTATAGTTAATTTTTCTGTATTTATGTAGTTAATTATTTTTCTAATTGTCATTATATTTTATATAAATATTTTTATTTATTTATTTTTTAATATTTTTTAAATAATAAGATAGAGATATGGATGTCATAGAGTATATCTTAAACATAATCTATATTGATGATTTAATGTCTACAATTTTTAAAACCTATTTTCAGTAATAAATAGTTTGTCTTATAGCTAAAATTTTGTGAATAAAATTTTCAATCCTCTTATTTTATTTACCTTATTCTATTTGTCAAGAGATTTTAGAATTGTTCAAAGATCATCTTAATCAGAACCTATATGAGGAATTTATCTCCACTATAAGTTGACATGTACTTTGACGACCATCGCACCAACTTTATGTCAACACCCATTACTCACACTTGTGGAGCTAGTCACAAGTGGATTTTGAAAAATATTCTCAAGGGTTTAAAACCCTAACCCTAATTAAGAATAAAGGCACAAAAAAATCATAACCTAAACCTAGATGAATATCAAAACGCATAAGTAATGAGGTTCATTGAAACTAAGTGGTTTTGTTTCTATTGTATTGATTTATTATTCCATAAATGAGTTAGGCAAAGACATGGGATATTATACATGGAACAAGGAAGTAAAAGATCATATAGTGGCCAATTAAGCAAAGACATTTGTTGTAATTTTATGATGAGCTCATATTTATTTGTGTTCACATTTTATGTTTGAGAAGAAAATAGAAAGTTATAGTTCTCACTTTCTAGCTAGGTTTCCAGTTTTTTAAAATGTATCTTGTAATCATTGTATAAAGTTTTATTTTTATATCTTCAATGATTTCAATATAATTGCTACACAATATTTTTTTACACTCCCCATCTCGTACCCTGAAGTTTTGAACTTTGTGTCGTGAATGCCACAAATGTCGCAAGATGGCGAAAGTTGTCAGTGTATTCATCATGAAACATGTTTAGAAGCATCCCTGAAGAAAAGAAGAAAACTTTCCTTGAAATAATTCTGAAGAAACCTGTAAAAAAACCTTGTTTTCAGGATCAACGCATTTTGCATGACTAGTGACCCGTGCTAGTAACTTGTTTCACTATACAGTCCTAGCACTGCCATAGCAACTTTTATCAAGAAAACCCATGCTGAACCTCTTCAGACAGTTTTTCCCAAAATGAAGGAGAAGATTCTCTTACTAGAAGTCTCAAGAACGACGAGCTAGTTACAGGTGAATGAGGATTGGAACGAGACTTCCCATTCCTGGTCCTTGATCCTACTTTCATGGATCTTTCCCTTGAAATGTGGAACTTCTCTCTCCTTTCATGGATCCTCAATTCCCTCTCCTTCCCTATAAATGAGATCCCTACTATCCACTAATGGTTGGTTATTGATTGGTTGCCTTCCTCGTGATAAACTATGCCCAAATGCTGCCCATTTTGCTAAGGAGAAAGGAGTGCTTAAAGGTTAAGGCTAGGACTTGGAAACTCACTTAAAGGAGGCTTCCAACATCAAGGATTAAGTGGTTGTAATGCTCCCTTTACCATCTATTAATAATACATTATATGTTTTCTTTCCATAAATGTGTCAATTATTGCTTATTTAGTGTAATACTTCTTTATCTATTACATGGTTTATATTGGAATGAATTTTTCTATGTATGCATTTGTTGTCTCCACGTGATCTTCCTTGTGGGTATTCATCCATAACGATGACAAGGAGATTGAACTTGGAAGCGAAAGAATCAAGGACGACACCAACATATGTTAGCATCAGAGTGAGATAGGTCATCTATCCTCCTTTGTGTTTTCTAGTATAAACTAGGAAAGTTTACATATATTTGTCTTTGTTTGTTGCTAGATCCTCCCATAGGACTAGAGGGATCGTTTCTGTCCGTAGAAAGGATTTCTTGCACAACAATAATGAATTAGTATGTGCACTTTCATAAAATTTAATGGTCAAATTGTTATGTTGAGGGACACTTATTTTACAAACAAGGGTCTCATACATCAATTTAGTGTTCAAATTAATTGTGATCTTAAAATTAAAATTAGACTATTACTATTTTATTAATATAATATTGTGTTTTAAACATAAATAAATAAATAGCCCCTAGGGGGACAACTCAATTAATGATCGATATGATATGTAATATTTGTGAAGTGTGTTGTTCGAGGTTCAAATACCCCCTGAAAACCTTGTGGGCCATGTGAGGGGGTGCTCGTGGGTTCAGCTAGGGGTTTAGTGGTAGCTATCAAAATTGACCCCATGTCATGCAAGTACGAGTTTAATCGAGTTGTCAATTCCTCTATATAAAATAAACAACAAAAACAACAAAATAGATCCATCTTAACTTCGAACTTACCAAGCTGAGAGAGATAAAATCTCTCAAAATGTAAACCTATTTTTGAGTGCAAAAATTGAGGAAAGGTTTGCACCTCAAGAGATTGATGTTATTTAGTGGTTGGTAGATCCGAAGTTAGGATGAATCTAGGCTAGTTCTTAGTAATATTATTTATATTTATATAAATTTCACACCTATGTATATAAAAATAGTCTTATTTTTAATTTTATTAAAATATTGATAATAACATACATATATATGCGACATTTTTATTTAACATGTTATATATATATATAAAATTAAAAATTTAAATATTGATTTTTTATATGTTATTCACCGTTCACCACTAAATCAAAATATGTAGCTCAATTGGTGATCGCCTTGTTATGAAGTAATGTAAAGCATGAGATTCAAAGTTCAAATCATCGTAGGTTAGACAAAAAAAAAAATGCCTAGTACTTGTCCCAATGCTTACATTTTTATATGTTTATCCCAAAATGCTTATGCATCATTAAACCAAAATATCAAGTGATTGTCCCAAATTAAATAAGCCATAAACATGCATTTCTCTTAGCTAAATTTTCTTGCCTTATATTATTATATGAATGAGTGAAGGAATGCATTTTAAGATTGTCTCTTGAACTTTTTTCAAATATATAAAATTTTAAAAAGAATTTCCAAAACTACCAAATACTCACAAGGAAAAATAAGTGACTTGCACTAAGCTCTCAGAAGAGAAACATAATTCCCAAAATATTGTCCTTTATAGCAATATGAATCATTTCTATTTCTTACATTGGAACTCCATTTTAAGGTATATCCCACACATCAATAGAGAGTACTCTCTGTACATGAAACAAAATAAAAAACAATGCTATGCTATAAATCATGAAATCTAGTTATTACCTTGCTTCCAATTCTTTGGTTCCTTAAGAAATTACTAGAAACTTGAAGCGAACGGAAATGTTGCACTCATACTACATTTGAGTTGAAAAATTAATCCTAATGGTGTCACAACCACTTCATTATTCCATCTTTTGATCAAAGAACTCCTAGTCGTCTTCTTCTACGATTTTAGCTTGAGTCAAGTCTCAAATTAATTAAAGTTTGGTTACATCCTCACTGATCATTGATGACAACAATATTCACATAGAGTTCTTTCATTTCACCAATCAATGGAAAGGTGGGGACATCACTAAACAATTACTCTTCGACCTATATTGATTTAGAATCAAATATTGGTTGTGGAGCTTGATTATCTTCCTAATTTAGAGGTCCTTTTTAAATCATATTTAGATCCCAGTTCCTTATGGGGAGTGTATGGGAAATTCCCCCCTATTATTGTCACCAAGGGTTCCAGGGGTGATAACAACTCTTTGGAACCCCCTTTGATAGGGGTTTGGGGGTAGCACCACCAATTTTTTTTTGGAAAATTGCCTTGTAAAATATTGTAATTTCATATTCAGTCTAGATTGTTAGTCGTTAGGTCGCAAATTTGATTGTAAATTTTATGTTATGGTTTTTACCCTAGGGTGAAACCCTCTTTTTATGAGGAAATTGTATTGTCATTTTGTATTATTGAGATAGCATTGTAATTGAGAGAGAGAAGACTATGAGAGTGAGAAGAGGAGGTTGTAGCTAATTTGTTGTAGGTTGTAATCCCTTCATTTTATTGGATGGAATAAAAGGAAGGATTGGCTATTATTCTATGGATGTAGCCCAAATTGATTGAATTGCATATATTGATGTCTCATTTGCATTGTTTCATTCTATGTTTTATTTATGTGTTAATTTTGATTTTATTGCTTTGTGATTTTATTCCTAATAAATGGTATTAGATTCAAAAGTTTATTTGGCTAATAAAACTCATAAGAAAGGAGGGTTGATGGTTTGAGTGGGAGCAATGGCAGAAGAAGTTTTTAGGGTTGAGAATTTTAACAAACCAAAAAATGAGCTATGGAAGATGTGAATAAAATATTATATATATTATAAAAATTATTTTCTACCATTAGGTAGAATAGTAAAGAAGCCAATGACTATGAAAGATGAAGATTGGGAGATTCTTGACAAAAAGGCACTAAGAATAATATGGTTATGCTTGGAAGCATTGTTGGCTTTCAACATTTAGAAACAAAATACAATGAAGGGATTGATGATGGCATGAACTAAAGTGTACGAAAAACCCTAAGCTTCCAACAAAGTATTTCCTAAGATTTATTTAATATGAATATGTTAGAAGGTGGGTATGTAGTAAATCATTTAAATTAATTTAAGATGGTCACCAATTAATTAATTTTTGTTGGAGTAAACTTTGATGATGAGGTTAGGGCTCTCTTGATTTTGTGCTCATTGTAAGTTAGTTGGAATGACTTGACAATGGTTGTGAGTAATTCTATATTTGGTTCAAACACTTTAAAGTTTGATGTTGTTGTTGATGTTATCCTTAGCTAGGAAATGTGACAGATTAGCATAGGTGAGATGTCAGGTAATTCTTTGATTGTGGAAAACAGGGAAATATAAAGCGAGAGAGGAAAGAGGCCAAGGAATAGTGGAAAGTATAAGAAGGGAAGTTCCAAATCCAGAGGGAGGATGGAATGCTAGCATTGTGGGAAGAAATGATACAAGAAGAAATATTGTTGGTGTTAATAGCAAAAATAAAAGGAGATGGACAACATGAGAATAATAAGGAAGAAAATGTAGCAAGTGATATTTTACAAGATACTTTAATCCTTTCAATAGATAACATCTATAGCTCTGGGAAGATAGACTTAAGGGTTTCATTTCATGTCACACCCCATAGGAAATATTTTCAAGATTATGTTCAATGTGCTTTTGGATAGGTTTATTTGGGTGATGATGAACCATGTAAAATTATGGGAAAGGGTAAGGTATGGATAAAATTACAGAAAGGAAACCAATGGGTGCTAAAAGAGGTAAGGCATATTCCTGATTTAAGAAGAAATCTAATTTCAACATGGTAGTTAGGAAGTGAATGTTGTAAATAATTACATTTACAGGAAATTCATGGAAGGTCACTAAAGGATCTTTGATAATAAAAAAAGGAGAGAAGGTAGGTTTATTCTATTTATGTATTGGTAATGTTAAACTTTCTATTTCATTAAATTCTAAAAGAGTAGATACAATATTGTGGAATCATAGGTTTGGGCACATAAGTGAAAAGGGGATGCCAATTCTCCACTTAAGGAAATGATTTTTAGTTTCAAGAAGGTTGATTTAGACTTCAATGAACATTGTGTCTATGGAAAATAGAAAAGAGTTGGGTTTCTAAAAGTTGAGAAGGGAGAGGAGAGTGAAAAGTTAGAACTTGTGCATACAAATGTATGGGGACTCACTTAGGTATCAACTCTTGGTGGCTGTTATTATTATGTTACTTTTATTAATGACACAACTAGAAAAACTTAGGTTATTGCATAGAAACAAATTTGATGTCTTTGATATTTTAAAGAAATGGAAAGATTGGGTCTAGAATGAAATAAATGAGTTGAAGTGACTCAGATCAAATAATGGAGGTGAATATTGTAGCAAAGGATTTAATGGTTATTGTTCATACCATGGGATTCCTAGAGAGAAGACAGTTCCAAGAAGACCACAAGAAAATTGTGTATCAAAAAGGATGAATATGATAATCATGGAGCTTGCAAGATGGATGAGATCATATATAGGATTTTCCTTACAGTTTTAGGCAGATGTTTCTGGTACTATTGTTTACTTAATAAATAGATGGATTTCAAGTTCCTTGGATGGTGGCATTCGAGAGGAGGCATGGATAGGTAAAAAGTAAACTACTCATTTATGAATAATTGGTTGTGAAGCATTTTTCCATATTGATTGAGAAAATAGAGAAAAGCTTCAAGAAAAATCCAATAAGTGTTCATATTGGATATGGATTTAATTATTTTGGATATTATTTATGGGATTATGAAAATAAAAAAAATAATTAGGCGTAAAGATGTGGTATTTAATGAAAATATCATGTACGAAGATCAGTTGCAAAGAAAGAAACAAGAAAAGGAAAACACATAATACACAACGCTTGATGAAATCACAATTTTTTTTTTTTTTTTCCCAAAGGTGCTAGAAGATTAAAATGTTTAACAACAATAGCAATAACACATACCTCAAACTCCTACAAGTGTTAATAGAAGATCAATTAGGTTAAGTAGACTCCCTAAATGATACTTTCCTTCATTGTACTATGTATCGTTCACTGATTCTGGTGAACCATAAATATATGAAGAAGCAATGCAAGTAGAAAGTAGAAAGAAATGGGATTAAGGCTTGAAAGAAAATATGAAATCTTGGGTACATAACAAGACTTTGAACTTGATATCATTTCCTACAAGTAAAAGAGCATTGCAGAATAAATGAGTTTATAGGTTGAATGAAGAAGATTGAGGAAAAATGAGGTATAAGACAAAAATTGTTGTAAAGGGGTTTACAAATAAGAACTATATATAGTTTGATGAAATATTTTCTCTGGATTTCAAAATGACTTCAATTATAACTATTTTAAGTTTAGTGATAGTAGAATATTTGCATCTTGAGCAGTTAGATACAAAGACATTCTTTTCTCCATGGGGACTTTGGAGGAAGATGTTTATATACAAGAGCCATAGGATATGAAGTAAAAGGGAAGAAAAAATTAGTATGTAGATTGGCAAAGAGCTTATATGGTTTAAATCAAGCTCCAAGGCGATGGTATTTGAATTTTTATAGGTTTATGATAGAACAAGGTTATTGTAGGTGTTGGTTTGACCACTGTGTTTATTTTAAATGACTAGATAATGGAAATAATATTATATTGTTATTATACGTAGATGACATGCTTGTTGTAGGGTCTAACATGAAACATATAAATGTGTTCAAAAGAAAATTTGCTAATTCATTTTCTATGAAGGATTTGGATGCTACAAAGAAAATCCTTGGTATGAGAATAACAAGTGATAGGAAAAAACATAAATCAACATTGTCTTAGAGTGAGTACATATAAAAGGATTTCTATTTGATTTTCTTGACTATCTCTTCCATTTACCTTAACATGTCAGGTCCTAGTATCAATATGTCCTCAGGGTGATCCCAACTTAATGGCACCTTACATCTTCTCCCATACATAACTTCAAATGGACTTGTTTTCAAAGAAGTCTTATATCCATTATTGTAGGAAAATTCATCTAAATGTAGGTAATCTTTCCATTTGGTTTGTTTGTAGTTCACATACATCCTTAGCAATTCCTCCAATATATGATTGGCCATCTCTATTTGACCATCAATTTGAGGATAATGGGATGTGCTAAAGTTAACTTGGTTCCCATGTTTTCAAATAATCTCTTCCATAATTTGGAGGTAAAATTAGCATCTCTGTCTGAAATAACAGCCTTAGTTACCCCATGAAGTCTGAAAATATCTCTCATAAATATTTTTGCAATATTTATAGCCTTAAAGGTGGATTTGATTGGAATACAATGTGTTGCCTTGCTGAGTTTCTCAACCACAACCATGTTAGCATCATGTTGTTTTCTGCTTCTTGGTAGCCTAGTAATAAAATACATTGAAATAATATCCCATTTCCATTCAAGAATGGGCAATGGTTGTAATAAACCAGTAGGATGTTGATGAGATGCCTCAACTTGTTGGAATTCAAGACATCTTGCCATAGACTTAGATGTCTCATTTTTCATGTTTGGGCAATAAAAATATTTCTTCAACATTGTAATTATTTTTTTATAACCAGGGTGACCAACTGTTGGGCTTTTATGTAGGTCATCTAATACAAAAATTTCAGATTTACCTCATTTGGTATGTAAACTCTGCCTCTAAACAACAATCATTATTTCTTGTTAATTGAGAAATTAGATTCATTTTCTTCCAATTTTTCAATTTTCTATAGTTTTTATTTAATTTTCAGATATTTTGGATCTAAAGGATTTGGATGCTACAAAGCAAAGCCTTGGTATGAGAATAACAAGAAATAAGAAAAACCATAAATTAACATTGTCTCAAAGTGAGTACATATAAAAGGAGCTCAAAAGGTTTAAAATGAAAGGTGCAAAACCAGTTAGTACAACTTTGGCTAATGATTTCAAATTGACTAAGGAGATGTGTCCCAAGGTGCAAGAGGATATAGACTACATGTCCAAGGTTCCATATTCATCAATAGTTTACAACTTAATGTATGTGATGGTGTGCACAAGGCAAGATATTGCACATCAAATGGGAGTTGTGAGAAGGTATATGAACACTCCAGGTAAAGGGAATTAGAAGGTAGTAAAGTGGATTATCAAGCCAGTGGAAGGTAGTAAAGTGGATTATCAAGCATTTAAGAGGTATCACTGATAAGGAATTATGCTTTAGAGGTTTAAACATTGTTCTACAAGGATATGTTGACTCAAATATGGAATGCAATATAGATAGAAAGAGGAGCACCATATGGTGTTTTTGTTATAAGTGGAATAGTAGTAAGTTGGATTTCCAAATTGCAAAAGGTTGTTTCACTTTCAACAATAAAAGCATAGTATGTTGTCGCTATAGATGCTAGTAAAGAGATGATTTGGCTATAAAGGTTCATGATGGATTGGGAAAGAAGTAAGAGAATAACATGTTATACAATGACAACGAGAGTTCCATTCATCTTCCAAAGAAGTCATCCTTTCATTCTAAGGCTAAGCATATACAACTTAGGTACCATTTCATAAGATCAATTTTGGAAGAGGCATAGTTGAAATTGGAAAGGATATACACTAGCCAAAATCTTATAGCCATGTTAATGAAGGTAGTAACAAAGGAGAAACAAAATTTCTGCTTAGTTTTAGTTGTTCTTCAAGCATACCGATGAAGATGAGAAGATAGTTAGGTGAAAATTTGAAGCATAGTCTAGCAAGTATAGTAGCAGTGGAGTTGTTGTAATTAGTCTCTAAGTGGGAGATTGTTGGTTTTGGAGCTTGATTATCTTCTTGATTTAGAGGTCTTTATTTTAGCCACGTTTGGACCCAAGTTCCTACCAAGGGTGTCGGGGGAGATTTTTGGTTTTGAAGCTTGATTATCTTCTTGATTTCGAGGTCTTTATTTTAGCCACGTTTGGACCCAAGTTCCTAACAAGGGTGTGGGGGGGCTCTGGAAACAACCCCCCCCCCTTCCCCCACTATTTTTTCCAAGGGGTCCAAGAGGGGGTGGCAATAACTCTTTGGAGCTTTCATTGGTGGGGGTTTAGGGGAAATGCCCCTGAAGATAAACTTTTGGAAAATTTCCTTGTGAGATATTGTAATTTCATAGTCGATATAGATCATTCATCATCGGGTCACATATTTGATGTTAGATGTTATGCTAAGTTTTTTTTTTTCCTTAGAACAAAACACTCTTTTAATGATGGAAGTGTATTCCAACTATGGTTTATCGAGATAACATTGCAATTGAGAAAAAGTAGACTATGTGAGAGAGAAGAGGTGGTTGCAACGAATGTGCTGCAAGTTGTAATCCCTTAATTTTTTTTGGACAAAAAATAAAAGAAAGGATTGACTATTTGTAGGAATATACAGGGTAAGTTCCTCAGACAGAACACCAGAAGGACACCGCTCACAAACAGATCACAAATCAATACACCAGTATTTTGACGTGGTTAAAACCCTCAGAGAGGGAAACAGTCCACGGCCTGCGCCAACGTGGCTACTACAGGCAATTTATTAATAAGAATGAAAATTTACATAAGCTTCTCTCATGCACGGTTAACCTACAAATGACCCTCCATGCGCTTTAAATAGAATTCATGGACCAATCGGGTGTCAAGCCACGGATCAAGTGTCGGTAATACCGAGGAGAGAATGAACCGTCGGATCACTACATATCATGACCGTCGGATTGTAAGTTACAAAATGTACAACGGTAAAGAAACACACTTACCTAACGCTAACCTAACTCTATACTAGACCAAGTTGAACTTAACTATTCCTATGTGTCGGAATATCAATATCAAGAAGCTTCAAGATACGACAAATCGGTTAGAAAAACAGCGTGAGCAGAACCATATCGAATCCAAAATATGTCATAATCAGACAGTGACAATACTAACCGCTATTTGTGGCAGGATGAAGATTACACCCAAACAAATATTCCAGAATGATGAAGGCAATCAACAACACAATTCAGCAAATTTAGCAGATTCTCATGAAAAAACCAAGTCTCCAAAAAAAATCATCCACGCACGAACAAGAAAATAGTAATGCATATTTTCAAAATGAGCAGCTCTGGAATCCATTCATCAATCAATACCCTTTTTTCACTCCATCATTAGCAACATATCAATGAAGAGCAAAAATTGAGTTACCCAAGTTCAACGGTAATGAAAAATGCAGCGTTGCGTGGTTCAATAAAGCAGAAGAATATTTTGAGATTTACAATATTGACAATGATGATAAAAAGATTAGGCATGCTTCCATGCAAATGGAAGGCGAAGCATATAATTGGTATATGTGGTGGAAGAAGACGACACTCGCTATCAATTGGAGAAAATTTAAGGATGTGTTCTTTAAAAGGTTCAAAGGTGTCAAGGAAGAAGAGTTCTTTTCAACACTCATCAGATTGCGACAAAAAGGAGATGTGGATGAATACACTCAAGAATGGGAGACTTCAGTGACATGAGTACCTGGGTTATCAGAATCTCATTTAATCCAATCGTACATCTCCAGACTTAAAACACATCTACAAGTAGAAAAATCTAATGTGGAAATGCAAAGGATGAAAGAGGGCAACTGCAAATGCTGTGGCGAAAAGTGGGACCCTATACATAGGTGTGCTTGAGGAAAAGAGACAAACTAATGGTTCAAACTATGATGAATTAGACATAGAAGGGATAGAAGATACCCCAAAATTCTCTCCAGAACTAGATGACGAAAGCATTACGCAAGTGTCATTATCGACTATGACAGGGATATCAAAACCCCAGACTTTAAAGTTAAAAGGACATATCAAGAAGAACAACGTAATGGTTCTTATCGACACCAGTAGCACCCACAATTTTTTAGACTCAACAATGGCAAAGAGACTCATCATTTTCACATTTCCCATGCCCAACATGAAGGTGATGGTAGCCGACGGTAAGAAGATTGAAAAGGTAGGGAAATGCCATAAGGTCAAATTGTAGATTCAACACTTTAATTTAGAATCTTCATTCTACACTGTACCATTAGGAGCCTGGAGGAGTAGATGTGTTTTTGGGTATCCAATGGCTACAAACCCTAGGTACTTACTCTGCCAACCATCAAAAGCAGTTTATAAGCTTTAAATGGGAAGGGTAGAGGTACAAGTTATACGGATTCCAAGCACCAGAAAATCAAATCGTGTCATCATCCCAGATGATGAAAATGATTCGAAAAGGAGCACCAACCTATGTAGTACAATGTCATCAATTAGAAATGTTATCTGCAAAAGTGATCAACGAAGAATCACCAGAAGTACAAGAGCTAATTCAAAAGCATGAAAAAGTATTCCAAGACTTGCCCATGAAAATGCCTCCTAACAGGGAAATCGAGAATACAATAGAAGTCAAAGCAGGATCAAACCTCATCAACATCAAACCGTATCGATATTTGCATCACCAAAAGACTAAAATTGAGAGATTAGTCCAAGACCTTTTAAAATGTGGAATCATCTCAAAAAGTAAGAGTTTGTATGCTGCTCCAGTTGGATTAGTAAGGAAGAAGGATGGATCATTCAAGCTATGCATTGATTATAGAGGATTAAACAAAATAACTATTAAAAACAAATTCCCAATTCCCTTTATCGATGAAATGTTGGATGAACTACATGGCACAAAATATTTCTCAAAACTAGACTTAAGGTCAAGTTATTATCAAATCAGAATCAGGTTGGAAGACATACCAAAAACTGTGTTCCAAACACACGAAGGTCACTATGAATTTAAAGTAATGCCCTTTAGGTTAACCAATGCACCAGCAACATTCGAAGCCACTATGAACGAGTTATTTCATCCATATCTTAGGAAGTTTGTATTAGCATTCTTTGATGATATTTTAATTTACAGTAAAACTTGGAAGGAGTGGCTACAACATCTGGATAAAGTTTTTACACTAATGGAAGAGCATCAGTTCTACACCAAGAAATCCAAATGCACCTTTGGGAAGGAAGAAGTGGAATATCTCAGACACATAATATCCCATGAAGGAGTAAAAGTGGACCCTAATAAAATCAAGGCTATAAAGGAATGGACCAAACCTGTTACTATATCCAAGCTAAGAGGGTTCTTAGGATTGACTGGATATTACCAAAGATTTCTTAAAAACTATGCACATATAACTGCACCTCTAACAAACCTTTTAAAGAAGAATTCATTTCAATGGAACGAGGAAGCAAGAAGGTGTTTTAAAGAATTCAAGGAAGTTATGTGGAATGCCCCGGTATTGGCAACTCCAAATTTCTCTAAACCATTTATCACTGAGTGTGATGCTTCCGGGTTCGATATAGGTACAGTGTTAATGCAAGAGGGGCATCCAATAGTTTTTGAAAGCAGGAAGCTCAATAAAAGAGAACGTCTTAAATCCACATACAACAAGGAAATGCTCGCTATTATGCACGCACTGGCCAAGTGGAGACAATATCTTTTGGGAAATAAGTTCTCCATTCGAACAGACCAGAACAGTCTCTAGCACCTCTTCCAACAAAAAACACCTTCCGAAGAACAACAAAAATGGATTGAAAAAATTGCCACCTTTGGCATGGCGATATTACATAAAAGGGAAAAGGCAATGTAGTAGCAGATGCCCTATCTAGGAAGGATGAAGAACCAACATTACTTGCAGTCTCGGTTGTTGTTCCTGAATGGCTTAATGAGATTCAAAGTGAGCATGCCAAGGATCCAAAAATAACTGCGATAATCAATAACCTTCCAAACAACTCAAATTTGAATGGAAAAACAATATTCTATGGTACAAAGGAAGAATCTATCTGAATTCAAACTCCAAGTTTAAATCCAAGATACTCAAGGAGTCACATTATTCACTGTCAGTCGGAGACGTAGGATTCTTTAAATCTTACTACAATGCATGTCAACCATTCTTTTAGAAGGGGATGAGTCGCGATATTCAGAAATATGTAGCAAAATGTGATAAATGTCAAAGAAATAAAAGTGAAAATACTATGACACCTGGATTACTCCACCCCTTAAACATTCTAAATCAAAAATGGGAAGAAATATCAATGGACTTTATTGAGGGGTTACTTGTATCTCATGGCAAGGATAAGATTTTTGTAGTAGTTGACAGACCCACCAAATATGCCCACTTTATTGCAATGAAGAAATCAGACTCAGCTAAACAAATCGCTGAGATATTTTGCAAAAATATTTATAAATTACATGGTTTTCCAAAGTCATTATGAGTGATAGAGATGCCAAATTTAAGGGTAATTTCTAGAAGGAATTGTTCAACCATATAGGAACCTACCTAAATATGAGTTCCGCCTATCACCCTCAAACCGATGGAGAAACGGAGGTTGTCAATAAATGTTTGGAAGCCTACCTACGTTGTTACGCTACAGAAAAACAAAATAAGTGGGTTTAGTGGTTGCATCTCGCTGAATGGTGGTATAATTCTACTTACCATACGTCAACAAAAATGACTCCATTCCAAGCTTTGTATGGGTATGAACCTCCGAAATGGAAGGATCTAGCTACCATCCAGACAAATCTACTAGTTGTTAAAAACCAACTAGAAGAAACCCAAAAAATCGTCCAAACCCTAAAAGAAAATTTAAATAATGCAAGGAATAGTATGAAGCAACAAGCTAACTGAAACAGAACTGAGAGAGAATTCGAAGTTGGAGAATGGGTATTTGTCAAGCTCCAGCCATACAAACAATTGTCTTTGAAACAAAAAGGAAGAAATAAATTGGCACCAAAGTTCTATGGACCATACCACATCAACAAAAAGATCAACCAAGTTGCATATAGTTTAAGCCTTCCAGATAAAAGTCGTGTTCACAATGTCTTCCATGTATCCTACCTTAAAAGGGCACTTGGTGACCATCAATCAGCACAAACAACGCTTCCATCCTTCGATGATGAAGGGTGTGTCATTTTAGAGCCAGAATGTATCATATCCACCAGGGAAAAGAAGCTTTGATCTCGCGTAATCAAGGAATACTTGATCAAGTGGAAGGACTTAATAGAAGAAGAAGCTTCTTGGGAGAGTGAAGCATTTCATCAACAACATCCTTCGTTACGTATGCTTTGAGGACAAAGCATTTTTTGTGAGGAAGGCAATGTTATAAAAAAATTAGTTAATTGTAATTAATAGTTTATTAAGCAAAGGGCATGATATTCACCGAGAGGAACCCAAGGCAATATAAACCCAGGGGCTTCCCACAAATTGTATCATCATCTATCTATTTATGTTAATTTTAGACAACAATGGTATGTTCTATGCTTTAGAGCAATTTTACTTCAATTCCTTTATTAGCCCAGTATCAACCAGTGTAGAGTCACATCAACATGATAGTAAAATGAAGATAAATAAACATAAACAGTAGAAGACAAGCCAAGACAAGAGGACACAAGATGTGGCACCAACCAGGGACAAACCCCAATGTGTTGAAACCCTTGATCAAATCTTCTTTTAGTCTTCAATAGTTCAGCAAAGAGAGATAGTACAATTAACAAATTATGACAATTTATAGCAGCAACAAAAGAGCCCTAACTAGAAAAGTCAATGCTGGTCAACAGGGCAAATTTGACCCTCAATAGTTCGGTCAACTTCAATCAACTTCGGCATCCAAACAGCAAGATGAATCAGCCTCAAAACAGTCTGAAATCAACCCAGTGAAAATCTGGTCAAACAATCAACCTGCGGTCAGCGCTAGCCATAGTCAATGCTGGTCAAAGTCAATGGTTTGCCTCGATTTCTATGCCCGCAAATGCGACCTGTTGGGACAAAATTTCTCCACCAAAAAACGCAGTCAAAGGTGGTCAATGCAGCCCAAAAACAGTCTCAGAAAATTCGATCAAACCTAGTCAACACAGAAACAAAAAATTTGTCCTTTCCTTTGCAAGTGTGGAGAGAGATGCTGCCCAGAAGTGCATACCCAATCAGTTCCAATCAAAAGAGAGTGTCTCATACAACTCTTACTGACCCAAAATGAGTTCCAATTGATCCCAGATCAATATTGATCATACTAGCATAGGGAGTACGATAGCACACGATGCGTCCATTGGTAGTACTATGGTCCCTATCCTCATTTCCCTACTCATTGGCCAGATGAGAGGTACTTCCCATGAGTCCCAAACTGCATGGGTAGGATGTCTCAGCAGGAGAAGGATGAACTACTCGTCCTCCCTACATGTCACCAAGGGGTATCACAGGGGAATGATGAACCACTCACCCTGTACACAGTGAACCACTAGGGGAAGGTTGAACCACTCACCCTATGGTTGCCCACCGCTCCAAGAAGTACCCCAAGCCCCCCGAAGCTCCCAAAGCTCAATGACTATCTCATACAAGACCCTCATAAGAGGGTCTCTCCACAACTCCAAGTTGTTCTCAAAAGGCCAATAATTTGACCTTCCCCAGGGGCTTTGTCAGAATATCGGCAACCTGCTCATCATTACCAATGTGATGGAGCCTTATCGTTGCTCATTGTACAATGTCCTGGATAAAGTGGTACCTAATATCTATATGCTTGGAGCGATCATGAAACACGGTATTCTCTGATAATCAGATCCCACTCTGGTTGTCACAGAGGATCACGGTGGTATCCAGCACATGTCCAAACAGCTCACTGAAGAGCTTCCTCAACCAGACAGCCTCACAGGAGGCCATACTAGCAGCTATGTATTCGGCCTCGGCGGTGCTCAACACAATCAATTTCTACTTCCTGTTCATCCAGAATATCGAAGCAGAACCCAGAGAAAAACAACATCTAGAAGTGCTCTTGCAATCCACCGCACTACCAACCCAATCAGCATCAGAATAACCATGCAGCCTCACATCTCTAGTAGTGTATCTTAGTCCACAAGTGATTGTGACCTGAAGATATCTCAGAAGATTCTTGGCAGCAATCTAATGTATATGATGAGGCTCAACCATGTATTAGCTCAATGTGTTTACTGCAAAACGTATGTCCAAATAGGAGTTCACCAAGAACATCAATGCTCTGATGAGTTGACGATACTCAGAAGCATTTCCCAATTCAGGTCCAGCAGCACTACCACATAGCTTCTTAAAGTTAGATTCCAATGGGGTAGTCACAGGCTTGCAGTCCACCATCCCAAATCTTTCCAATATCTTCACATAATATTTTCCTTGAGAGAGGAAAATTTCACCTGGCTTTTGCCAAACCTCCAACCCTAGGAAATAGTGCATTGGTTTGTTGAAGCCTCAGATTTATGTTGCTCCAACACAGGGGATAACCACTCGGTCCGAACCTTAAAGGCAGCTCCTTTTCCGTTTGGTATGGTGGCTCCAATTGGGGATGATGGGACCAGTTTCCCAATATGGGTTTTAAAATGATGGTGGGTGGTTCTCAAGTGATTGCAATAAGAATAATGATAACTAAATGACCTATTCTGACATGCAAATTTCTAGCTAAATTAATCTTATATAAACCTGGGGTATTTTGTGCGATATGCGATCTAAAAAGATACATGTTTGGTATGTGATAATAAAGATCATTCACATATTGAACAGAGATGATAAAATGTAAAGATAATTTCTTTGACTAAATAGTTAGTCAAAGAAATGTATAAACTATATCGCATATAATTAATGATCATATATGAAAATAAATACTTTCAGCTAGGCATCATACAGTAGTCTAATTAACACATAAAAAAAAGGACATACTCCATATATAATTCATGAAAACAAAATGTTATCACTAATTTAACAAAACAGAACTGATCATACAAGATAAAAGTACCATATGTGTGAGGTTCTGCTCATTTGACTAGTGACATAAATCAACTCCTTTCTTCAAATCAAATTATTCTCCAAGGATACAGTAGCGCATCAACAAAGGAAAGTAGTTTGATATTCAAAAGTAATGAACATGTTCCATAATTTCAACAAGGCATTCACAAACTTATAGAAATGCATTCTTTGCAAATGTTTTTGATAAAATTCTGGACCCTTCTCTAAATGCATGAGAAGGGTATAACTACTATCTAACTAAAGTTCAAAAATAGATTATACAAAATATCTGAGGAGGTTTCAAACAATCTTCCTCTTAACTAGAAACTAACTCTAAAAATAAAAGTGATTTGATGACCAGAGGTTATAAAGATGTCTTGTTGTCTGCCAGCTTTTCCTTTAGGTCCGCATATATCGGCCATTGGTTTCGCTTGAGGAGGTGCCCCGAATTGCGTTCTGACCTGTTCTCTGAAGATGGCATCTGTAAGAGATGGAAACATCCTTTGTGTTGAATGGAGTGAAAAATTCAACGTCATAATTTGGCTGTGAAGTTTGATAAGGAATTGCCAATATGCCTCCCAGTCAGTGTTTGATAATTTTGTGCATGCCTCCCTTTGGGTTTTCATCTTTGCCTTCCAGTTGTTATCCAAGTCATTCAAATCTAGCAGTGACTTTTGGTTACCTTCTTTTATCAAGTTAGTGGTGTGCAAAGTGTGATTGACTTCTTTTATTATGTTTTTAGCCACTCGTGCTCTTGCTACTGCCAATTCTGCCTGCTTGATCCGCGCATCCCAATCTGTTAACGATATATCTTTGTGTGTTTCTTCTATTTCTGGCAGATTAGTGCTTCTTCCTTCTTCAGATTCTTGCCACTCAATGTAGTCAGAGATCTTAGTATTTAAGTCATTAAACTCGGTTCTCTGATCAATTGCCTTATCTGTTAATTGATCACTGGTAATCAGATAAGGGGTGATATGCGACATTCTCTGGCAGAATAGATCTTGTTGTTTTGATAGAATAGAGTTTAGTTCCAATGCCTCTTTGATGAATTCATCAACAGTAGGGACATCTTTATATTTCGTCATGGCTTCTTGCAACTCTTGGATTTGCATGTTCTTTCCAGAGATGTTTGCTTCGTGGCTTATCTTTAGTACTTCCATACTCTGTTGTAATTGGGCTATTTGTTCAGCGACTTGCTTGTTCACATTTGCTTTCTCGATTTCTCGTTGTTGCTCGAGTTGCGCTATCTTTTCTTCTCGTTCCCTTAACAAAACAAATACCTCAGTGGCTTTATCCATGGTCGCAGTAGCATATGCCCCTGTAAATTGCAACAGTCTGGTTAAATTTTCAGCTGGATTAGAAGGAATATCCCTCCAGACTATATCCATTGGCTCATTCCCTGGTGGGATCTCGGGTGTTTCCACTCCTCCTTTTCCTCTGTCTTGTACTACAGCCTTATGCAGTGGGTTGTAGAATACATCTAAAGGAGTTATTTATGTAACCTTTAGGATAATTTCAGACATTGGAAATGTAGGAATGATTTATGTATTCTCTGAACTTGTCCCTTGCTCGTCCATTGGCTTAGACTCTGAAGTTTTCTGAGTTTTCTGTGGAGTATGATATTCTGTGGTTTTCTGGATATTTGTTGTCTTGGGAGTATCTTGTAGCTTTTTATTAAACTGGTCCCATTCCTGCGCCAAATCGTTGCTTTTGCCTTCGGGACCGATATCCTTAGTTAGGTCACTTATGACCTGTTTTTCAGCTCACCTTCTGCTAGATTCTACTGTAGTCTATGTTCCCTATGTCTTCCCTGTATCCTGGGTTGTATTCACCTGAGATTCTATACGAGAATTTGGTCCTTCGCTATTAATTGTTACAATGGGCACAGGTTTCTCATCAGCTCTTAACAAATGCAATGGGATTGTTTCGAGCCTCTGATTTCTAAATTCTTTAAACCTTCAAAGTCATCAAGATTCAAACTCGCCTTCGCCCAATTGAATGTTTATTCGAATGATTCAACTGATTGTAAAAGATCTTCGAATTCATTAGCTTCATGGTTAAAGGGCGTGATCTTTACTATAGTAGTAATAATGTGTGTTATTTTCTCTAGGTCAAGTTGCCTCTTTGGCGGAGTATGGAGCCTAAGGCTCTCTAAGTTTAGTAATTCTTTGTTTGCATGGTTGAAGTTTGCCAACGAAAAAGAACCACACCGGATGGGAAAGGGTGGCCATAATGATTTTTTATTATCTTTCAAGGTCTTGGTTAAGCCCTTCCCAACAATTTGGTGAGCTATTTCTCTAGCTAATAGCTTGTCGAAGACATACAAAGGGAGTACATGTGGGTCTGTTGTACTGTCGTAAACTCTGATATATGTGAACCATTGTTTAGTAAAATACTTGCCTACTACAAGAAGGTCTGTAGCGGCTTCCTTAGAAAATATGGGGGCTTTCTTATAAAAAATCAATTGATGTAATGGTAAAATAACACCATGGCATATTTTGTAAAAATGGTGTATAAAATGGGATTCCCACATCTGTTTGTGACTGAGATGGATGGGATAGAGGTCTTGCAAAGTCCATTTCCAGCCCATGATTGGAAACTTAGTACAGAAACAGATGGCATCCATGATATAGGCACTTAAATAAAATGGAGGAAGGTTCTCTGTGGAGCTGGATCTCTTTTGACGATATTCAGAAATAACAGTAGCTATGTTATCGGATAGGATAGTGGGCCAATTCATTATGTGAGAATTGACACATGCATCTGTTAAAGGGACCCATTCTATAGAGAACTTGGTCTTATTAGGTAATCCATACAATCTACATAACATAGAAGCTGCATAGTTATGGGGATTTGCTAAAGAAGTTGTGGGGTACATACCCGTCTTATCATATTTGAATTTGTTTTCTAAGACTCTCCATCCTTGAATCATCTTGAAGGGTTCTTCATTCTGCTTTGCGAACTTGGCCAGGAATGATTTGTCATATATATATCGTGAGGGTTAAGAAGATGGTACATTTGTTTCAAGTCTTCAACTTTGAATGATACCATTAGCTCCATCTTTGAGTTCTTGAATTGTCTGTCTTCAATACTGAGATTTTCCACCACCCATCTAACCATAACCATGTATGGTAGTATCTTGGTTGTTGCTCCTATTCTATGAAGGAAAGAGCAAGCAACATCTTTGAATTGAACTCCCGAAGGTTATTGAGTCTGTTGTTGCCTTGGTGACAGTAATTTTAGGCTGCTCATCTTCAAGTCTGTTATAGATGACTTCCCATGTTGTTGCTCCTCCATCACCACTACAAACTGTATCAGAGAATATGGGCGACATCTCTGAAACCTCAAACTCTGAAATGCTCTACTGCTTCTGCTTTTGCATTACCTTCTGTAATGACATCTCTTTTGACACTTGCCTGAAACAAAAGAGAGATATATCAGTGCACACAACAGAGAACAATTAACGCTGAGAGCTCTTTGAAATGACCTTTAATTATGGGAAGATTTTGAATGTGATTTTTGTGTTAACTAGCCATAACTTGAAAACATCAATTTCTCTCCTCGAGTTGTTAAACATTAGTTACTCTATCGAACCACTTAAATTTCTTTAAAACTCAATAACTTCCCACGCTTTATGCCTTATTCGCCGCATCGCGACCTTCAAACATTGCAATATAGCGTTTCTTGGAGGTAATGCGAAATGGCGATTGCGAAAATCGCAATATCGCATTTCACAATTTTTTAAGGGGTGACACAATGGCATGCTTTATTAGTTTGCGACTTGCGAAGTGCAATCACATGTTCTTAAAGTGTTGTGATTAGAAAATTGCAGCGGGGGCTTTATCGCATATCGCATTTCGGGGTTTTCTTTAGAATGTTTATAATTGTCACATGGAAAACTATGAAATGCAATTTGCAATAAAAGTTCTAAGTATGGGTTGTATTCTAAAGGTTTTAAGGCAATTTGTAGAGTTAGCATTTATTTTCGAAGGCTAAAAATTTAAAAGGGTCCCCATTTATATGTCAAATATTAACTATTACTCTATATAAATGGGGGGGTTGCTACATTAGTACAACATGGTCCTAGGTCCTTTATCTCAAATTCAGAAGCCAATTCCCCCTTACATTTGTGAATGAGAGGGTCTGCACCTGTCAGAAAGAGTTCGTCCACATAAAGTACCAGAATGAGAGGTTTATCATTCTCAACCTTAAAGTAAAGGTTCGGATCGGCTTCACTTCTAGTGAATCCCATCTTCATCAAATAGTTATTGATCCTCTCATACCAAGCCCGGGGTGCTTGCTTCAAACCATAGAGAGCTTTCATCAACCTGCATACATGAGATTCTCGACCATGAAGCTCAAACCCCTTGGGTTGTTTCACATAGACTTCATCTTTGATTGAACCGTGCAAGAAAGCGGTCTTGACATCCATCTGATGTAAGTTCCATCCTTGCGAGGCAGCAAGGGTTATGATCGAGCAGATGGTGGTATATCAGGCAACAGGTGCAAATATCTCATCGTAATCTACACCTTCCTTTTGAGAGAAGCCTCAAGCAACAAAGCAAGCTTTGAGCTTTTCTGCACTTCCATCAGCTCCATTCTTGGTTTTATAGAGCCACTTAGAGGTGACAACCGATTTGTCCTAGGGTCTAGGGACCACATCCCAAACATCATTCTTCATAATTGACTAGGATTCTTCATTCATAACATCCTTCCATACTTGTTGCTTCACGACTTCTTTGAATGATGAAGGCTCATTTTGAATGATACTGCTCATGGTGGTCAAATATCCTTCATACTTGTTCGACTACTTGCTTTCACGGAAAGTCCCCCTTGGTGCAATGTGCCTCTCAGCATCTTCGAGAGTCTCCCTAAGCCATGAGGGTCTCCTTTTGGAGGAGGGCTCATGAGGAGGAGGATCAATAGGATCCATAGGTTCATCAACAGCAAGCATCGTTTCGTCCTCTTTTTCACCCTAATTTCCTATGTCAACTTCTTTGTCCTTCCTCAGGATAGGAAGGTTGTTGATCTTCCTAAGGGCCATATCTTTGTCGAGGGTGACATCATGACTTATCTCAACTTCTTTTTGACAAGCCACATATATTCTATATCCCTTAGAATTTTCACTATAGCCCACAAAGATTCATTTCTTTCCAGATGCACCCAATTTGCTTCTTTTCTCTTTCGACACATGAAAATATACAAGACTTCCAAAAATTTTAAAATGAGAAACATTAGGTTTCTTTCCAGTGATCATTTCTTTGGGAGTCTTGGAGTCCAATGCTTGATGAGGGCATCGGTTTTGAACATACACAGTGGTATTTGCAGCTTCATCCCAATAGAAACTTCGGAAGGCCTTAATCATGAAGCATGGCACGAACAGCTTCTACAGTAGATCGATTCTTCCTTTTAGCAACACCATTTTGCTCGGGAGTGTATGGTGTTGTAGTCTCCCTCTTAATGCCAGCTTCTCTGCAATAATCTTGGAATTCACTAGATTCGTACTCGGTCCCATTATCAGTCCTCAATATCTTGATTTTCTTCGCGAATTAGTTTTTGATAAAGGCTTCGAAGTGTCGGAACCAAGTGAACACTTCATCCTTCTTCTTCAAGAAGTAGATCCAAGTCTTGTGAGAATAATCATCCGTAAAGGTGATATAATATAAGTACCCCCCCAAAGAGTTTAAGGGCATCATACTAGATATGTCATAGTGGATCAATTGCAATATATTTGTGGTCTTGTTATTACTTGAGGGGAATGGTTCCCTTGTAAGTTTTCCTTCGACACATCCTGGACATACACCTTCATGCTCTACTTTGAACTCGGGCATACCTGTCACCATTTGTCTCACATCAGGAAGGGCCTTATAATGAAGATGGGCAAACCTCCGATGCCATAGTTCAGATTGTAGAGATGTGTCGCAAGACATGGCTCCCAATGGGCTTCCTCCAATTTGATACAAAGTGTCAACCTTGAACCCAAGAGTAAAAGCATCTTTAAAATTTCTTTTCCAAACACGTACCTTTCCATCAATAAATGCCACCTTGAATCCATTGTCCTCCATTGTCGAGATAGATACTAGGTTCTTCTAGAGATCAAGTACATATAGTACTTCTTGCAAAGGAATAGTGTTACTTTGATTCAATTGAAGGCTAACATTCCCTACTCCCTTCACGGGATAGGTGGCATTGTCTCCAAGGATGATCTCCAATTTTGTTTCATTTTCTATCAGATTAGAGAGGGTTTCCTTGTATCCGGTGAACTGCCTTGAGGCACCACTATCAATCAGCCAATTTCCCAAAGTGTCCAGAGGAGAGCAGTGGAGAGGGCCGATATAAGATAGTACACTTTTTGCTTATTGTTAACAACATTTGATTCTTCATACCTAGAATTCCTTGATTTCTTGGGGTGTCGACCATTTCCTTGATGTCCCGCATTCCTTTTTCCTTTTCCATTGAACTTGTTATTCCTTTGTTCGTTGTTGTTGAAGTTGCCCCTGGAGTTGTTATGATAGTCATCATCTCGAGGTGTATCCCTTCTATTAGGACACTCCCTTCCATAGTCGCCAAACTTATTGCAAACAAAGCATCTTCCCTCCCTTTCATTTTTGAATTTCGGTCTTCCTAGACTTTACTTCTTTGAACCTGCATTGTTCTTCCTCTTGGAATGAGCGGAGAATGCAGTGGAGTTGCTTCTATTATAAGGAATCTCTTGCTCCACCATTCTTATTTCTTCTTGAATGCATCTCGACATCAATTCTTCAAACCCTAGAATTCGATCATTGTTGAGTATAGTGGTTCTAAATACATACCACTCAAGTGGGAGTCATCCAAGGGTGGTGAGAGTAAGTTCCTTTCAGGAATGACTTCTCCAATCGAGAGTAGATCATTCTTGATCTCAGTAATCCTCAAGAAATAGGATTGAATGTCCTTATCCTTGCCCTTCTTAATATCCTTCAACTTATTTTTAAGAAAGAGAATTTGATTAGCATTACTAACCTTGAACATGTTGACCAACCTATCGTAGATCTCCTTGGAGGTCTTCAATTCAGAGATATAGACCAGCAGATGTTTGTCAATGGAATCCTTGATAATCTTCTTCGCTTTGACTTCAGCCCTATTGTACTTGGTCTTTGCAGCAGCCGGTGCATTTGAAGGAGGTTCAAGGATTTTACCCTGCACATAATCCATCACTTCTTTTTCTTCCAAGGTCAAATCAAGAGACATCTTCCATCTATGATAGTCAGATTTATCATGCAGCTTATCTTCAGCCAGGAAGTAGGATGAGGAACCCATTGAGTCTTTTGTCCTTGTCCAACTGTCTTTGGTGATTGCTCTTTCACTCTTGCTTGGGCTTTGTCTTCACCTCACCTCTGGTACCATGTTCATTTTAGGCAACAATGGTATGTTCTATGCATTAGAGCAATTTTACTTCAATTTCTTTAGTAGCCCAATATCAACCAGTTTAACAATCACATCAACATGATAGTAAAATGCAAATAGAACATAAACATAAATAGTAGAAGACAAGCCAAGCCAAGAAGACACAAGATGTGGCACCGGCTAAGGACAAACCCCAATGTGGGAAACCCTTGATCAAATCTTATTTTAGTCTTCAATAGTTTAGCAGAGAGAGTACAATTTACAAATCCTGACAATTTATAACAGCAGCAAAAGAGCCCTAACCAGAAAAGTCAACGCTGGTCAACAAGGTAGATTTGACCCTCAACAATTTGGTCAACTTCAGCCTCCAAACAGCAAGATGAATCAGCAATCAAAACAGTCTGAAATCAGCCCGGTCAAAATCTGGTCAAATAATCAATCTGCGGTCAGCCATAGCCACAATCAATGCTGGTCAAAGTCAACGATTTGCCTCGATTTCTGTGCCCATAAATGCGGCCTGCTGGGATAGAATTTCTCCACCAAAAATCACAGTGAAAGATGGTCAACGCAGCCCAAAAACAGCCTCAGAAAATTCAGTCAAACCAGGTCAACGCAAAAACATAAAATTTGTCCTCCTTTCCTTCGCACATGTGGAGAGAGATGTTGCCCAGAAGTGCATACCCAATCAGACGAGGAGAGAGAAAGATGTGTGAATATGAGTGTGTGCAAATGAGGATGAGGCATCATGTATTTATAGGCTAACGTCAAGGATGAATAGACATGACTGTTGGGCTTTTAAGCCTACATCAATTTCCTGGCCGACCATGACAATTTCTCCATAATCAAAATAAATTCATAACTTCATTTCTACATGTCAGAATCGGATGATCTCTAGATCAATCCTACACCTCTCAGAGAGAGGAATCCAAGAAAAATATCAATTGTCATAAATAAGATGACCCATGTGGAGTTTGGCCCTAGTTGTCAATTTTAACAATTTAATAATAATAAAATATGTTTTCGCTGAATAGCTGAGTTCAACTATTCTAGAACGTTGGGGCATAGGTTTTGTGAAAGTACAGAAGGGCAAAGAAGCCACAGGCCCATGAAACTATAGAAGTACACAAAAAGGAAACCTTGGAGAAAAGTTGTTGTGGACTTGTGCACACTAGTGAAGTTGGATTGTGCAGTTCTAACATATGCATAGTTGAAGTCAAAAGAGTGTGCAATTTTGATAGATGGAAGGAAAAAAACCCAGAATTGAGAAGAGATGAGTAAATACAGAAATAGAGGGAAAGAAGGTGAGAAGGTGGTGTAGTGCAAAGGTCGCAAAAGCTAAAAAGTCATCAACTTGACAATTGGTGCCATACAGAATGTTGGTGTCTTATTATGAACCTTGTGCCTTAAAAATGATAAGAAACCAATAATTACAGTCCTCTTCAAGTGGAAAACCTCCTTTTACAATGAATACAATGTTCAATGCAAAATTTTCATGATCCTAAGACTAGGTCTATTTAGTATATATATATAGGAGACAAAGGGTACAATTATAATAAAATGGAACCAGGGGAGGTTATTGCCTATATAACAATATAACAATAGAAATGTAATCACTTAATATCTAAGGCTTAAAAAGGGGTTTCATGGTTAACATGGGACATAGATAGGGCTTGACATACCCCTCCCTTTAGAGAAGTTTTGTCTTCAACCCTTGACTATGTGCAGGTATTTCTATAGGAACAACTCATCTTTCCATGTTGCTTCTTCCACTAGTAGGTTCTTCCATTTGATGAAGTACTCAGTAATTGCTTAATTTCTTAGCTACTTAGTCCTTGTTTCCAAGATTGTTTCTCGTTCTAGTATTATTTTCCTTTCTTCATTAATCTCTAGTAGAATAGTGAACTTGTCATCGACTACCTTCTTGAAGTAAGAAACATGGAATACTGGATGTGCTTGCGAACATAGTGTTGAGAAATATAACTAGTGTCGGTCTTCATAATTGTACTTGAGTCAAGATGTAATGTATTTGTCAAAAGAAAGAAAAATTACTGTAAAATAAAATTTTATTTTAAGCATGGATTTCATGCTTCATTTATTTTCTAGGTCAAGCCTCCATTGACGGCTTCTAGTGTTATGTCAATAGTCATAGTCATATTCATTATGTAAAAGACCCTTCATGGGCTCCTTATATCAAAGAAGAAAAATATGTTTTTGTCAAACTTTCAAAGTAAGCCCCCATCCACCAAGTCAGTTCCATCTTCTTCTAGTCGACCTCATAGAAGGGACATGTCTTCACACAAAAGAAAGGGTATATATTCAAGGGCTATTCGACATATTGAGAAGGACACACACAACGTTTTTTTTATTTGCAATTTAAAGGAAGAATGAAATGCAAATTACTTGAGAGAGAAACTATCCTATGACAAGAAGAAAAGAATGCCAAGTGAAGTAGGAAAAAGGAAGTCTGATTCTGCCACACATGCAAGAAATTGAGAAAATTGCAGGACCAAAGTTGGAAAGCCGAGTTTCAGGATTGCAGAAGGAACCGAGACTTATGAAGCCCTGATTTGTGATGACCTTTGAAGATTTTGATTGAAGTTCTGACGCGTTCAAAGGGAAGGCTGACTTGGTGGATGGAAGGAATCTATTTTTTGGTCAAAAGGTTCAGATTGTCTCATTTGATTTGTTTCTAAAGAAAAGAAGTATTTCTAGGTTTTCCCCTACTAGAGGGGTTTTGTCCTGGCTAAGTGCCTACATCTTGTGTTCTCTTTTGTGTTTGTGATCTTCATTGTTTAGCATTTGTCTTGATGAGAAGAACAAAATAATTGAAAAGAACTAATAAGAAACTTCACAAGAAAATGTTAACGAAACAAAATTAAAATTAATGAAAACCCTAACTATGTTGCCCTAATGGATTTCTCAACATGGTATCAGAGCTAAGGTCAGTGGCATAAGTGGCCGCTAAGAAGATCACTATTGAATTTCAAAGCCTTACCCTCAAATCTAAGCTACCTAGAAGAAGGACAGAATTGAAATAGCTCAACTCTGGGTTTAATCATAAGTCAATACCTCAGCATATTAGACCGCAAGCCTAAGATGGAAGAACAAAGCGGTAAAGGGAGACATGAAGCATCAAATGGAGATTCGAAGATCTAGATCATAAGCTCCTTCAAGGCCAAGTTCTTTGTAAGGGAAAGCAAAGTCTTGAGCATGGATTTAAGGTCAAAAAACCACCTCTGAAATCCAAGGGACCTGTGTCATCTCAAAAATCGAAAGTGACCAAAGATAGTCCTTGTAACCAGCAATACGTAAAAGTATTAAAAATCTAGGACTGGATTATTTGTTGATTTTTGGTAGCATCAGATGTGCTCTAGCCTTGAAATTTGGAGGAGAGGCTAAGGCACATGAGATCTCCAAGACCTAGAAATCGTTTCGAGAAATTCCTCCCAGATGAGAAGTTATTAAAATAATTAATATTTTTAATGAGTTCCTAAGTCTAAACTTAGGAAAATAAAAATATTAATGGGTATTAATAAAGATAAGGGTGAGAAGCTTCTAAGAGACGAGGATCAAGTCTGTTTTAATCTTAGCCGTTGATTAGGGACTTAATCTCGGTCGTTGATTCATCAACAGGAAAACTATAAGAGAAGACTTGAGGATCATTTGGAGACACAATAGCAGATACTCAATATCTCAAGGAAAATCGATTCTCAAGTAGAGGAGATCGATTTCAGAGGGAGAGTTGCAGGTTGGAGGAAGAGGAGGGCATCAGTAGCAGGCAGTGACCGAGGAGGAGGTGACGCAAGGACAATGAGGGATAGCGCAGAGAGAGAGGCAGTCCAGAGGAGAGACACAGAGCTTACGCAGGATGATGCAAAGGGACGCAGAGCCACTCAGAGCCACGCTAGGCCACACATAGTGACGCAAGGGTGAGGCAGAAGTGGGAGCAGGGTCTCCAAAGTGTCAAAAGGTCTCAAAGGGAAAGTCTCGGGTGTTTTCTTTCAGTTTCTCTATAAAACTATTCCTTGTAAAAGCAATATTTGCTGAAGATTAATAAAGCCCTCATTTGCTGCACCAGTTTTCCCACGTTGGGTTTTTCCAGGGACAATTGTCCAAAAATAACTGTGTTGATGTGATTGGTTCTTGTGCATGTATTTTTTCTCTGAGTAATTGTGTGATCACTACAGGAGAATTTATTTTAATATTTGTTAAAGGGATTTCGTAAACAACTTATTGTGAATAATAAGTAGGTGAAATAAATCAGTTCCTATAGTAGTAGAATTTCAATTTAGAAATTTTATCATGGTACCGAAGCAGAGATCCGGCAATAGTAGAGTAAAATCGATTATGGGTCAAGAGCATGATGCAAAGGCATCCACTCAAGGGGACTCATGCAGATTTCCAGAAGAATGCACAAGGGACATAAATTACAATTATTCTATGTAAGCTTCCAAATTGGAAGAAGAAGTCGCATGCTTAGCAATCTCTGCCTCCTCGGAGGTTGGTATATAGATAGTGTAGTTTCTTGGCATATGACAAGAATCCGAGAATGCTTTTCAGATTATCAGGAAGAAAAAATGAATTTTCAAATCATTGTTGAAGTTTCTAAGCTTACTTAGTTTAGAAACCCTTCATGCACTTTTTCTAATTTATTCCTACCTAATTGTTATTTTTCTTTAACAAGTTATTTACAAAGTAAATACTGAAAATAAACACCAGTGCATGCTCAACATATTACGGATCAGCAACTAAAAGAAACAAGAACAAACACACCACATAACACCATTATTTTTGGACCAATGTCCCCGGAAAAACCCAATGCGGGAAAATCGATGCAGCTATCTGAGGGTTTTCTTATTAAGCAATATCAGAGTACAATCTCGGTGCTGAAACTGGCCTACCCAATGGAGAATTTCCTTAGCAGGTATACCTCACAATTTGAGAGAAATCTCTTGGCTGAAACCCCGTAAAATCCTTATGCCAGCTCCTCAGCACAAAACTTCTCTGCAACCCCAGCGTGTGCCCAGTTTGGACTGCGTCAGCCCTCTCTATCTCACGTTGGCCCTGCATCAGCTTTTCTTGGCCTGTGTCAGCCCCAGGAGGCCCTGCGTCAGCTTTCTAGGCCTTTGCGTTAGACACACTGGCCTCTCTGGTGCTCTACGCAACACTTGGTTGTCTCTGTGTGAGCCCTTGCTGGCTCTGTGTCACTCTTCTTAGCTGTTGCCTTGCTGCCTTGGCACAATCTCTGCCTTCTTTGTTTCTCTGTACTCAATGCCCCTCAGCTGCTCTTCCGATCACTGATTCTCTCTCTCTTAGTAAACCCCACTGAAGAGAATAGAATGACTAATCACTCTGGTGTATTCTCCAAGTGACCCTCAAGCCTCCTCTTATACTTTTCCTGCGGACATCTCAACGGCCGAGATTAAGTCCCTAATCAACGGCTAAGATTAGATCTTGCTTGGTCCATGTCTTTTGGACCACTCTAACACAGATTCATATTAATACACATTAATATTTTACTTTCCCTAAGTTTAGACTTAGGGACTACATTAAAAATATTAATTATTTTAATATCTCCTGATCTATTTAGAATCTGCCCAACCCTTTCTGGGTATTGGAGATCTCATGTGCCCCAACATTTCCACCAAATTTCTTGGCTAGAACACATCCAATGCTACTCCAAATCAACAATCACGATGGGAAATAAGGCAAAGTGTACTCCAGTAGGAAGAGGTACTATAGTTTTTCAAACCGACGCAAGAGAGCGGCTTCAAGCAACCAATGTGCTGCATGTGCCAGAATTGGGGATGAACTTACTTTCCGTATCTCAACTTCAAAACAAAGGCTATAACGTTTTCTTCATTAAGGAGAAAGTATATGTCAAACATCCAAGTTGGGAAAAGGCCCAGATTGGAATTAGAAATAACAGGTTGTATAGGTTGCAACTACAATCACCAATGGCACTGATAAGCAGTAATGGAGACAAAGATTTGAATGAACTATGGCACAGGAGGACGGGACACTTACACCATGGGGCTCTGAGAATTCTTAGGAAAATAGTATCAGCAGCTCCAGAACTAAGAGCTGAACGAGATGATGTATGCAGAGGGTGCGCTCTGGGCAAGTATGCCAAAGCAACGTTTTCCAGAAGTAACAATAGGGCTAAGAGTGTCCTAGGATTGATGCACTCAGACATCTACGGACCAACGTAAACAAAATCTCTTAGTGGTGCCAAAGTTTTCGTCACCTTCATCGATGACAATTCCATGGAGACAATTCGGTCGATTCAAAGAGTTCAATGCTCTAGTGGAGAATCTGATAGGAAAGAAGATAAAAGTGTTGGGCTCAGACAATGGTGGAGAGTATGTTGACAAGGAATTCACCGATTTTTGCGCAAAGGAAGGCATCAAAAGAGAGTGTACAGCTCCCTACAATTCGAAGCAGAATGGAGTAGCAGAAAGGAAAAATAGGACTATTGTGGAAGCAACTAGGGTGATGTTGTATGATCAGGATATACCTAAATTCCTGTGGGCAGAAGCATGCAGCAGGGCAGTTTATGTCCAGAACAGGACTCCTCACAGGGCATTGGGCAAAATCACATCGGAGAAGGTCTTCACTAGGAAGACACCTAAAGTCAGTCATTTCAGGATATTAGGGAGTTTAGCATATTGTCGAATACCCGAAGAGAAGAGAAAGAAATTAGATCAAACTGTTGAGAAAGGATATGTTGTGGGATATAGCGAGAATGCTAAGGCATATAGAGTCTATCTTCGAGGGAGTAGGAAGGTAGTAGTTCGATGGGATGTAAAGTTCATGGAGGACAGAGCTTTCAAGAAATCCTGAGAAATGCCTTCCGAAGAGAAGTCAAAAGAAGAGTCGTTGGTCGAACCACTTCAGCCAGCGGAAACTAGTACCAAAAATTCTCCTGAAGACAAAGGTTCAGAGGAATCTCAGGAAGAGGAAGAACTGATAGATGTACCTACTACCAGTGGAAGAACAAGCCGAGAACTCTGACAGATTCTATGAGATGCAGAAGACTTCATTGGTGCACCCAAGAATAGTAAAAGTGAGCAAAGACAGCGAGACAGATACCAGGCATTAGTAGCTCAGGTTGGCGAACCTTCTAGTTTTCAGGAGGTCGTTCAGCATCAAGTATGGGTAGATGCTATGGTGGAGGAATACAACTCTATAATGGTCAATGATGTCTGGGAAGTGGTACCTAGGCCTCAAGACAGATCAGTGGTAGGTTCGAGATGGATCTACAAGCTCAAATATGTTGCAGACAGCAGTGTGGAGAAATACAAAGCCAAGTTTGTGTCTAAGGGGTATGCTTAGAAGGAAGGGATAGACTACGAAGAAACCTTTGCCCCAGTGGCCAGGTATACTTCTATTAGAACCGTGATATCTCTTGCAGCACAGGTGGGGTGGGAGATTCATCAGATGGATGTCAAGACAACATTCTTGAATAGGGTAATAGAAGAGGAAGTATTCATTGAACAGCCAGAAAGTTTTGAGACACATGAGAAGAAATGTCATGTATGCAGATTAAAGAAAGCCTTGTATGGGCTTAAACAACTACCTCGGGCATGGTACGGTCAAATTGATGGCTACCTGCAGAAGATGGGGTTCGTCAAGAGTGACACAGAGCCTAATCTCTACTATCTGGTCGTAGATAATCAGCCTCTAATCCTAGTGTTATATGTGGATGATCTCTTCCTGACAAGATCATCTAGGCTCACCAAAGACTGCAAGAAGAACCTAGCCACAAAATTCGACATGAAGGATTTGGGACAAATGCATTATTTCCTGGGTTGGAAGTTTGGCAACAGAAGGGTGAGATCTTCCTTGGACAAGGGAGATATGCTACAGAAATATTGAAGAGATTCATGATGCAGAATTTTAGACATACGGCTACTCCAATGATCAACAACTGGAAGAAGATTGATGTATTAGAAGATAAAGACATTGATCTCACCTTGTACAAGGAGCTTATAGGGTCCCTGATGTATCCGGTCAATACCAGGCTAGACATTTGTTACACTATCAACACCCTCAGTCGGTTCATGGTGGAACCTAAGAGGGCACACTGGGCAGCAGCCAAACATGTTCTCAAGTATATACAAGGAACAGTCGAACATGGACTACTGTACACCAGAAGCAATGACATCAGGCTGAGTGGGTTCACTAACGCAAATTGGGCTGGAAGCTCGGTAGATCGGAAAAGTACAACTAGGTACTGTTTCAACATTGGATCAGGAGTGACCTCCTGGTGCAATAGGAAACAGAAATCTATGGCTCTGAGCTCAGCTGAAGCAGAATATATGACAGCTAGCACAGCTTCGTGCGAAGCCATATGGCTTAGGAAATTGCTTGTGAATCTATTCAGAAGGATGGAAGCAACCAGGATCATGTGTGATAATCAAAGTTGCATCAAGCTCTCTGAGAATCCAGTATTTCATGATCGGTCGAAGCACATTGATATCAGATGTCACTTTGTCAAAGACCGTGTCCAAAGAGGGATAGTACAGTTGAGATACATTCCTACAGGAGAACAGGTGGCAGACATCCTCACCAAGGCTCTAGGAAGAACAAAGTTTGTTTATTTCAGGGAGAAGATGGAGATGGTAAAGAATCCATTTCAGTAGTAGAAATGGATAAGTGTCAGGAGTTGCAGTGCAGCAGTTAGCAGTGGCAGTTCTATGGGCAGCGTGATGCAGCATGTTGAAAGGCAACTGCAGTGCAGGTGCGGCAGTGGCAGTGGCAGTGTCATGGGCATCAGTACAAGAAGCAGCAGTGAAGGGGATGTAAGGCAGCAGGCCAAGCATCAACATAGGTACCGATGCGGAAGATCAGTGTGATGTTTCTGTAGTGAAACATTGCTACAACACATTCCTCGCTAAGAGGGAGTGTTGATTTTTGGTAGCATCGAATGTGCTCTAGCCTTGAAATTTGGAGGAGAGGCTAAAGCCAATGAAAAATTGGAGTTATTCCTTTAATCCCACAAATGAACATCGATCCCACCTGAATGCACAAGACTGGACCCCAAATAAAATAAACCGATGTTCATAAACTTCTCGGGTCCACTTAGTCCCAAGTCTTATCGGATTAATTCTCCACCGTTGATCTCATCTTTAATCCGACGGTTGTTGATCCACCCGATCAACAAACCATAAATCCTTGATCTATAAAAGTTTGGGTCCGTTTTGAGATTAACATCCGATCACTTTATGACCCGATATCCACTGGATATACGAGGTCATCAAATCTACGACCTGCGGGTCTTCAACTAGCACACGGTTTGAAAACATGCCTAACCCCCGCCATTGACTATGACATAAACGTTTGAAAATGAGATCGACGACTAGGATTTAGCACGGTCCTTCAACCACGATCAAAACATCCATACACTCCAAACCTCCACTCTTCCGATAGTTGTTGCTCCTGTGACTTCTCTTCACTCTTCCGCTCTTCCGATAGTTGTTGCTCCTGTGACTTCTCTTCACTCTTCTGCTCTTCCGATAGTTGTTGCTCCTGTGGCTTATCTTCCTGTGACCTCTTATAACTCTTTTTATGCTCCTCTCTTGTTTTCTTCTTTACTCCTCTGTTATCGTTGTTGCTCTTTGTTCTTTCAATAACACTTACCCTTGGGCATATGCAATAACCTGCTTCTCTTGCTCCGATGACCTGCTTCTTTGATGGCTTTCAATAATCTCTTCATCTTACTCTTTGGCTTCTTGCTCCTGTTGCTTTACTAGATCTACTGCGTCATTTGTTGTTCAATTGTTGTTCACTTGTTGTTCAATTGTTGTTCAATTGACCTCTTGTTGTTCAATCCACTTGGTTCCTCTGTCTCATCATATCATCATATATCAAACTTTCATCACTATGAGCATTATGATCAACGGGCATCAATGGGCAATATCATGTATTAAAGAATTTGCCATCACAAACATTGCTATATTGACATCAATGACAACCTAAATTAACAATCTCCCCCTTTGTCATTGATGGCAATATTCTTCTTCTCTCCCCCTTTGACATCAATGGCAAAGGCGTGCACAAGGACTCCCCCTGTCGAACTGCTCCCCCCGTCAAACTACTTTTGTTCTTTATGAATAGTAAATTTTTATGGGTATGTTACTCCCCCTGTCATGGTGCTCTTCTTTTTAATCAAGATAGAAGGATTGATGCCTCATTATCAACTAGCACATTATCCCCTTTTCATGTCTCAGAACTTCTTCATAATGCTTTCAACAATGCTTAAATATGCTCCACTTCAATGCTTCTTGTCTCCACAGTCAGAATTAAGAGGCCTTCACAGTCCGAATCAAGAGAAAATGCCATTGAAATTGTCATTCTTGCTATCTTTCTTCAAATCAGGATTCCTTTGTATCTCTGTGCTTCTCTTTAAGTCGCTGAGTTATATTCGACAACACAACATTCTCCCCCTTTTTTTTAATATCTAATCCTTGACTGTCTTTTAAATTTTTTTCTACTGTTTGACAACTTTTTGCAATGCTTCAATTATGCTAGATTCTTCCAACTGCTCTTGCTTCAAGCTCCATTCCCAAATGTGTTTGTTTGTTTGAAGGTTGCCTCTATTACTGTCCTTGATTTACCTATTCTCACATCATATCCCTAAGTTGAGACATTCAACTTCTGTAATACCAACAACATAGTTATTTTCCCTATTTCTCTAGCATTGGATGGCCTTCTCTGTTGCTCCAATTTATCCTTAGTGATCAAGTGGAAAACATCTTCAACAACAGTCGAAAGAATGGTTACAAGATCATGTTCTTCAACGTAGTGATCCTGAGAAATGAACTTTATCAAAGAATGATTGTTGAAGTAGCTCAACAAGGATTTCATAAGGACCCTTTCATGAATAGCTTCTACAATAATGATCAAGAATCACAAGCTCCCCCTAACTGTATGCATGGTCTCCTTTTGGCAGAATCCCATCATCAAACACTCAAACTATCAAGGATATCTTCATCAAGTCAACAACTTTTGTTGTTGGTTGGAGAGTTCAGGAGATTTTCAGATTGTATTTGCTTTCTTCTCCATACTTGTGTAACTTTCTTCTCTGACATGGTTCTAGCTTGTGTAGGAGCCCAAGTCAACTTACAATCACGTGCCATATGAGCAATGTTATGACACTTGAAGCATTCTATGTTGTTCAATGAATAAGAATTCATGATTTTTTCCTACAAAATTGTTCCTCGAAGATTGTTGGGGACCATAATATCTATCTTTAAGATATGCCCTACAATCTTTTGCCATGTGTCCAAAGTTTGTACAAGCATAACAATAACCAAGAAATAAACTTTGGTACCTGGGACATGGAGATTTCCTTGATGTACTTCTAAAGTCTTACTACCTTGAGATCCTTAGATGATAACCATTGCTTCTCGCATCCTTGACATCATCTACATTTCTTCTTGGAACAGGACTTCCTTCATTGTTTCCTTGACTCTTATCCTTACCTTTGTTGAAACTAGGAGCATCAAAAATGCTTTCTAACTTCCTCACATCTTTGTTGTTTGAAGTATTATCATTCTTGCATGAGGATTCACCTTCATAGCCAAGACCTGATTTGTCAAATGGAGATCTTTGATGGTTGAGCATGTCATCCAAGGCTTGAAAGCTCTTCAAGATTTTGTCCATTCCTTCAACCTTTTTCCTGAGGGAGACAATCTCCTCTTCCAATCTTTCACAATCGTGATTCTTCTTAGCAAGTTGTTTCTCAATCTCTTCTTTAATACGTATTGCTTCATTTGCTTCTAATTTAAGGGAGATGATATCTAACTTCATTTTGAAGATTTCTTCATTTTCCTTTGCTAGACTACTCTCCATTTCTTCCTTGATCCTTGTAGCTTTACATGTTTCGGCCTTGAGAAGGTTGAGGTCAGATTTTAGTTTGAATATCTCTTCATCCTTTGATTTTAGTTGGTATATCATGGTGTTTCTCTCCTTTTCTGCTTCATCAACCTACCCTTCTATGATTACCAATGCTTCCATTGTCTTCTCAGCTCCTTGTGCTAACTTTCTTGCTTCTTGTAGTTGAGATTTGATAGAGGAGACCTCTACCTTGTACTAACCAATCTCTTCTTCAAGTTTGTTCAAGCTCTTGCGCCTTCGTTCAAACTGACTTGACCATATATCTTCCCGTTTCTTTGCCTTATCCAATTGATTTGTCATGGATATGACTTCTTCATGAAGCTTTCTTTTGCTTTAATGAAATTCCTTCTTAGGCTTGGAAATCTCTTCATCTTCTAGGTCTTCTTTAGCCTTGATGTCATCAATCTTATCTTCAGCTTCCTTGATGGGCTCTGGATTTTCTTCTTGTTTTCCATCATTTTCTTGACTAGAGATCATTTTCCACACTCCTTTTGAGTGAAGATCATGAAGTTTGTCCCATATACCCTTCGCTGACGAACATTTTCCTAAATTGTTCTTTATAGAATCTGGTACCCCATTCAATATTGCCTTCATTGCTTTTGCATTGTACTCCTTGGATTCTCCTTAAGTCTTTAAGAAATTCCTCATTCTTGCCTCCCATATATCAAAGTTTCCATTGAACCATGGAGCCTCCACAAATTGATTGACTTCTATTTCAGTGGTAGAGGGAGACACATCTTCAGGAGGATTGGAGACTTTCTTCCTTGGCTTCGCCATTTGTATTCTAATGATCAACCTTCAAGTTGTTAGGCTTTGAGTGAAGGTATTGGCTCTAATACCAATTGTTGGAAATACTAGGGGGGGTGAATCAATATTTCTTTTCAATTGTTATTTCTACCAATTAAATCATTTATTAGAACACAAAATGAACAATAGGAATAAATGCTTTTATTAATATCAACTTTACAATAAATCAAGTACAATATATATAAGGCTCCAATTTGTTGCCAAGCACCAACTTGGTCTTTTGTAAGGCTCCAACCTCTAGGGCAACAATCGTATCTTCTCAAGGCACCAACCTTGTGTTTAGGAGCACCAACTACAAGGACACCAACCCTTGCAATTCTAAGGCACCAACCCCAAGGGCTCCAACCCTATCTTGTAGGGGCACCAACCTTGTTTTTTCGAGGCTCCAAACTTCAAGGCACCAACCCTTTGGGCTCCAGCCCATTGCTATATTTTGTCTAGATACGTTTGATAGTAATTCTCTGCTCCCAATATCTTCTTCACTAAATTCTATCAATCTACAAATTCATTGTAGTCTCCATACTACATCATCAATGACAACCTGTCTTCATATGAAGGAGTCTTCACAACTCTTCATGTTGCCCACACAGAGTCTGCAAAGTTACCACGTGATGATTTCAAATATCTGTCATGATCTACAATAGTCTTTACACAACTTCAATGTGTCTACAATGAACTACACTAAGCTCTGCACAAAAAACTCTTTGTTTCAAGCCTTTGTTCTCACTGTCACGGTAAATGCTTCACGAGTGACTACCTCAAGAGTAACTACTTCAGGAGTGACTTCTTTACAGGAGTGAATGTCACAGTTTCATATTGTGCATTCAATTAAAAAACAACCCTGTTCATACTCAGATAATCTTCTTAGATCCGCAAAACGTCCTTTTGAACTGTTATCTCCATCACTCTCAAACACAAGTTCGAGCTTTTCAATCAATAACCCAGTCAACAGAATGTTCGACCTTCAGCTTCCTTCTTCTGTTGGACCTTCGGCTTCCACTACACCTTCTGCGTCTGCCAGACCTTCGGCTTGCTCTCTTTCTTCCAATTCACAGGTTGTGAACTTTTCTTGTTCTTTATGATAGATCCTGATACGCCTCACAGAAAAAGGCAAAAAAAAAAAATTTCGTTTCAACTTGTATATATATATATATATATATGAGTTTTGCCAATGAATCGAAACGACTCATTCAAAGGTGAAGGGACCAACTCATATTTTTCAAGGAAACCATATAAGAGATGTTATACCCACAGGGAGGTCCCACATGCCACGTCATCACCTTTAATCGCAATCGCAACTTCATGAAAAATCGGAGTTATTCCTTTAATCCCACAAACAAACGCCAGTCCCACCTGAATGCACAAGACCGGACCCCATATAAAATAAACCCGTGTCCATAAACTTCTCGGGTCCACTCAGTCCCAAGTCTTATCAGATTAATTCTCCACCGTTGATCTCATCATTAATCCGACTGTTGTTGATCCACCCGATCAACAAACCCAATCGTCGATCCTCCACCATTTGATCAAGGCACGCTGGATCTAATGGTTCACAACGATATCGACTGGGGAACTTGCGCAACGCTTAACCGCCCTTACGAAGCCAATAAGGATTATAAATCCTTGATCTATAAAAGTTCGGGTCCGTTTTGAGATTAACTTGCAATCACTTTATGACCCGATATCCATTGGATATATGAGTTCATCAAATCTACGGCCTGCGAGTCTTCAACTAGCACACAGTTTGAAAATAGGCCTAACCCAGGCCATTGACTGTGACGTAAGCGTTTGAAACTGAGATCGACAGCTAGGATTTAGCACGGGCCTTCAGCGACGATCAAAACATTCATACACTCCTAACCTCCGCTCTTCCAATATTTGTTGCTCCTGTGACTTCTCTTCACTCGTCCGCTCTTCCGATAGCTATTGCTCCTATGGCTTATCTTCTTGTGATCTCTTATAACATTGTTTATGCTCCTCCGCTATTTTCTTCTTTACTCCTTTGTTATCGTTGTTGCTCTTTGTTCTATGCGACAACCTACTTCTCTTGCTCCGATGACTTGCTTCTTTGATGGCTTTCGATAAACTCTTCATCTTACTCTTTGGCTTCTTGGTCCTGTTGCTTTACTGGATCTACTGCATCATTTGTTGTTCAATTGACCTCCTGCGTCATTTGTTGTTCAATTGACCTCCCGCTATTCAATCCACTTGGGTCCTCCATCTCATCATATCATCATATATCAAACTTTCATCACTATGAGCATTATGATCAATGGGCATCAATGGGCAATATCATATATTAAATAATTTGCCATCACAAACACCGCTATATTGACATCAATGACAACCTATATTAACAAATTTGTCCTCAGTTTGCAAGTAAAAGCAACAAATGGAACAACAATTCTTCAAGACAAAGGTATGTAATCTTAAGGTATGTATAGCATGGTCACTTGTTAAAAGTCTAGTATGAAATGTTTTAGGGTCTAGTTGCTTCTAGGGTTTGAAGTTTTTCTTTGTGATGAAGATTGAACAAATGGAAACCCTTACTTGAATACTCTGTGAAAATATGGAGATTCCAAATCCTACAGCAACAACTGATAATATTTCTTCTATTTGTTAATTTATTGAAACAAATTATTTGTAGTTGACTACGACAAATACCGAAATACATACACTAAAGTCTTCACAAATTAAGTATTGCGGAAAACAAATGTAAGGAAAATACTAGCACACAAATAAACACATTAACACAATCATTTTTGGACAATTATACTTAGAAAAAAACCAATGTGGGAAAACCGATGCAGCAAATGAGGGTTTCTTTTATTATTCTTCAGCAAAATCTCATGTACAATCTACGGATGGTAGAATGGAAGAAGAATCACTGAGAGAAAATTTTACAAACAATTTTCTTTGCTTCGCAGTGAGTTTCTGACACCTGCAAGGACCTATTGTCCTCATGCTAGTCGTACTGCGTCACCCTCTGCGCAATAACTGCATTGTCTCTGCATCACTGCCTCTACGCTGGTGATTTGCGTCCCTCTTTCGCGCTGCCTCTTCCTACACCCTCGATTATTGCTGATACCCTCTCTCTCACCTGCAACTCTCCCTCTCATTCGATTTCCTCTTGCTGAACTTTGACTAGTGAGAAAATCAATCTACTTGGGCAACTTAGTATCTCCCTAGTGTGTTATCCAAATGCCCATCGAATTCCTTCTTATAATCTTCCAATTGAGTAATCAACGACCCAGATTAGATTCTAATCAATGGCTCAGATCATATTGAATCGATCTTCGTCTTCTTCTAGAAGTTTCACCCCCAGTTTAATTAATACCCCTTAATTATTTTAATTTCCTAAGTTTAGACTTAAGCACCCATTAAAAATAATTAATTATTTTAATAAAACTATCTCCAGGTGGAATTTACCAAAACGATTCTGGGTATTCTGAAATACATGTGTCCTAGCCTCCCTACAAATTTTGAGGCTTGGAGTACATCTAATGCTACCAGAAATCAACACTCCCTCTTAGCGAGGAATATGCTCTAGTAATGCAACCTGCTGAAGCATCACCCTAACTCTGTAACATCTCCCTCTGCGTTGTTGATGTCTAACACCACTGCCCACCAACTACCGCACAAATGTTGCATCTGTGTTGTTGCTAACTCTGTTGAGTTGTTGTGATCATTGCAACTCCCTCTCATCCGCTGCTGCTACAACTGAGAAACTGTCAGGCCAGGGTAACTCCAGAATGAGCGAGAGAAACTGATGATTTTATTCATTAGCTAACATACATTTATATACATAAATATGACGGATCAGTTCATCTTCTGGATGACTGTCCAGTTCACCCATCC